>JAADXL010000402.1:0-29101 GCA_023337755.1 Pythium aristosporum | reverse complement strand
CGCTGGTAACCTTGTCGTCACGCTCGGAGACCTCAGCGTCTCAGCAGGCAAGCTGTACGTCGCTGGCGGCGCCAGCGTTACAGGTGGTGGTGCGACGGTCACGGGTGGTCTTCGCGTCGTTGACACCGGACTCACGGTCACCACTGGAGGTGCTACCGTGTCAGGGATCACAAATCTTGATGGTGGGGTAAGCGTGACGGGAGGTCTGAATATCGTTGATACCGGACTGGTCGTCACGCTTGGAGGTGCGGATATTACTGGCGGGGCAACCGTCGCTGGCGGTATGACCTTGAGTTCAGGTGTCCTCCAAGTGATGGCGAGCACGGCTTCAGGTGATATCGCCACTGGGGCGCTTGTTGTTGGTGGGGGCGTCGGGATCAATGGCGACGTCCACCTCTCTGGTAGCGTGTTCGCGGCAGCCACACCAGCACCATCGGACTCGCGGCTCAAGCAGATGATCGAAGACCTCGTCAACGGGACGGCTCTTCTCAACAAGCTGCGGCCGGTGCGCCATCCACGCGACGCGTAGCTACGTATGACCGCTTCTTCTGACATTGTGTTGCCTTCATACTTGTAGGTCACGTACGAGTGGCGCCGCGCTGACTTTCCGAGACGGCGATTTCCCGAGGGCCGATTTGCCGGGTTCATTGCCAATGAGGTCGAAAATGTGCTACCCGAGCTCGTCGTGGTCGACGGCGGCGGCTGGCGGTCGCTCGAGTACGCGAAGCTCACGCCGTACCTTGTGAAGGCGATCCAGGAACTGCAAGACGACTCCGATACGGCGATCCGAACACTGCGGGCCGAGTTCAGCGAGACGCAGCGACAGCTTGAAGCGAAATTCCACGCTGCTTTAGAGACGCAGAAATCCGAGTTCACGGCTTCGATGGCAGCATTGGAGACTTGTCAACGGGCGGAAACGGAGGCGACGCGCGCCGAGATCGCGTCGCTGCGCGCGATGGTGAGCGAGCTGCTGGCCGCGCGCGGCGACACGACGGCGGCGTCGTGAGGTCGTGTACATATTCATCTATACCAATAGTTCCATTAGATACGCATGCATGTGGGGGACACGCAATATTCATTCTTCCTCCATCGCTTACCCATCGTCCGAGGGATTTGCCTTTGGAGAACAAAGGGAAATCCCCTTCTAATCCGATCGCTTCCCGCCCAACCCAAGCATCGAGCCGAGCCGAGCCAAGCCGAGCTACTTCAAGCTGAGCCGAGCCGAGCCGGTCGTGCCCATGTCGGACCTGGGATGGACGGATGATGGCGATGACACCTTGAAGAATCCATTCCGGCATTGGCTCTCTCCCAGCGCAGGTTGATACGGGATGTGGAGCCCAGCGACCCGCAACGCGACTCTGGCGATCGCGTGCGCGGGGCTCGTCACGCTCGCGGCGGTCCAGGCCGCAAACCGCGTGGTGCAGTGGCGCGTCGCGCAACACTGGCGACAAGTCGCGGAAGAGCAACGCCGGCAGCGGCAGGAGAAGAAGAAGAACGTCCCGCGAGGGACGCTGCGCGAGTTCCAGGCGTCGCAAACGCACCAGTGGGTTGCGCTGTGCGGCACGGTCTTTGATGTGGCCGGCGATCCGTTCTTTGACGCGCGCACTGGCGGGATCTACGCGAGTTGGCTGCGCCACGACGTTGCGGCGTTGCTCGTGTATGGCGGCGTGATCGACGGACGCCCGGAAGGTGAAACAGAGTCTGCGCTGCTGGATGCGGAGATAGAGCTACGTGATGTAGACAGCACCCAGGAAGATGTCGCGAGGCGGCGGCGACTCATCCTCGATGAGTGGTACGCTCGCTTCCACTCGCGGTATGAGGTCGTGGGCCAGATCTCGGATCTCTACGCCGATGACGCATGGGAGACGATCCGCGACCAACTCACGCCACCGCCACCGGTGGACGAAGAAGAAAGCGGCCAACCGCGCCGTCGTGGCAAGTGCCCATTGGGCTTTGGCGCGTCCGTGGTCGAGCAGCAAGAAGTGGAGGTCCAAGCGGAAGACGCCGCGTCTCTCCGGGAGATTCGCTTCCAAGGGCGACGCTACGACGTGCGCGGATCGGCGTTATTTGATGGTGCCTTCGCCCACTTTGTGGGCCACGACATTACGTTTGCGTTGGCGACGCAGTCGAACGACCCCAACGATCTGGACGTCGAGGTCACGAGAGAGTACTCGTACGACGAACAGCTGCGTCTCGAGCAGTATCGCCGCGTGTTTGCCAGTGAGCTGCGCGTGATCTCCACCCCAAGCGAGGAGAAGCCCACCGAGCAGGTCGTCGCTGTGGATCTCCACCAGCTCATCGACCAGGACGCTGAGCTGGACGAGATTCGGCGCGCGCTGGAAATCGGTTCGGACGCGTGCGTGAGGGCGGTGTGTTCGCGCACGACCATGACGCCTCTCCACAAGGCCGTCGAGAAGAACCGCCTCGACCTGGTACAGCTGCTGGTCGCTGCCGGTGCCGATGTGGACGCGCCAGCCGCACTGTATGACGACGAGACGGCGCTGCAAATGGCTCAGCGCTTCCGCCATGCAGCGATTGTGGACGCGTTAACTTCAAACCAGTAGGAATCGTGCATTTGTGCTTACTGTACTACTTTGCGTACCCCTTGCTCTCGCAGCACAGTATCGAGTCGCTCTATGTACTCGGGGCCAATGCCACAGCAGCCGCCAATCAGAGTCGCGCCGCACGCGATCCATTCCTGAACAAACTCGACATACCTTTCCACTTTCAACTCCTCACGCATCGCCTGCGGTGCGGAAGACTCACTCAATGCCCAGTCGTCGGGGATCACGGTCAGTCGGTTGGCGTACGCGCCCAGCCGCACGTCGTGGTCGTTCAGAGCAGCACCGGTTACTTCGTCATCCTTTAACTCGCGGAGCGCTTTGGAGATGGATTCCGGTGTCGAACAGTTGAACAGCACGGCGTGCAGTGCCACTGTTGGTGTATGGAACGTTCGAAAGTGGAGCAATTCCTGGACCGCGTCGACCGCGCACTGGCCACTGCGTAGCCGCCCTGCCGTGTTCAGTGTGAAGGAAACCATCACGGGCTTGCGATAGTCCTGCACGCCAGTGAGAGCCATCTTGGCCTCGTCCAGCGTCGACAGCGTCTCGGCGAGAAAGGCGTCGACGTGAAGATTCAGCGCACTGCCGATCACCGAGTAGAGATGGACACCATCGTCAAAGGCAGGGATGCGATCGGCACGGTAGCTCTCCAGCAGCGGCGGCAGCGAGCCGCACACTTTGGCTTCGGGCTTGTTGGCATCGTCGCGAGCACGCTGCGCCAGTTGGCCGGCGAGCGCACAGTACTGGACAATCTCCTGTTCCGTGAAGCCCACGCCGGGCGTCACGCCGTAGTTGTTGCACGTAATGTAGTCCGCACCGGCGCGTAAATAGGCGGCATGGACGTGCGCGAGCAGATCGTGGTACTCGCTGTGGACAAGCGCGGCGGCCGACCAAATCTTGCGGTCGTCGGGCATTCCCCGGCGGAAGAGCTCTTCGCCTGTGCCGCCGTCCAGCAGTTCCACCGCTCGGCTGGCGGAGCGGGAAGACGGAAGGGACGCAGCAGAGAGAGTCGCCATTGTGGAGAGCGGTCGTGGAGACTTAGAGAGACGCGCAGAGCGATGCAGACAGCGCCCCCACCGGCGCATATCCCAGTGTATCCGACAGTTTGATCCAGTTGGAAAATCGAAAGTGTGTGGCATTTTTTCGAACGAATCAATCTTTGTTTTAACGTATATCAGAAGTCAAGGGTTAGCTATGCATGTTACCAACTGTTAGCAACTGAAATGCATCTCAACTTCAAGGTGTTTCGACGCCGGCCACCGACTCGGCGACGTGGGCGATGTACTTGGGCGGGATGGCGCAGCAGCCACCGACAATCGTCGCGCCATACTCGATCCAACGAAGCACAAAGTGACTGTAGATCTCCATGTCCAACGCCGACTGCATCGCACCGGCCACGAGCTTTTCCTCAAGCACGCCCGCCGTCGAGAAGGACGAGATGCGGTCGCCGTAGCCGCCAACGGCAACGCCATGGCCGCCCAGCATCTCCTGCGCAATCTCCGAGTCATGGATATGCTTGAGCGCCTGGGCGATATGCTCAGGCTGCGAGCAATTGAACAGCAACGCCGTCAGCACGTTGTCAACGTCGTTGTCTGCCGCGAGTCGGTCGCTGAAATCGAGCAGCTTCTCGATCGCTTCGAGCACGGGCTCACCACTGCGGAGCTCGACGCCCGTGCTGTTGAGCGCAAACGACACCATGACAGGCTTCTTGAGGTGGTACACGGCCTCGTACGCCATCTTGGCCTCTTTCACCGACGCCATGGACTCGATGAGGTACGCGTCAACAAACGGCCAGAGCGCTTCGCCTATGAGCAGGTACGTCTCGTGGCCTTCCGTGCGTTCAATCGTGCGGTCTGAGCGGTAGCTGGGCATAAGCGGCGGCATCGACCCGCAAATTTGCACCATGCCTTCCTTGTGGGCGAGCCCGCGGGCCTCGACAGCGAGCCGTCCGGCGTGGCGCGTGTACTCACGGATCTCTTCGGCTGTAAAACCGAGTCCCGGCACAACTTGATGGTTGCTCGTCACGAGCTGTGTCGCACCAGCGTCCATAAACGACCGAAGAACGCGCGTGACCAGGTCGTGGTTCTTGTCCGCAACTAGTGCGCTGGCACCGAGCATGTTGCGGTCGTTGACAAGCCCCTGCTTGAAGAGCTCTTCCGTGATGGCGCCGCTACCGACGACGATCTCGACTGGGCGCTTTGCCATAGCTTCAGCGTTAACGACGGCCTGGATGGATAGGAGAGTGGCGAGTGCCTGGGAGAGCAAGTCCGAGAATGCGAGATGATCACCTGAAAGGAGCTGGGAACCCCGCCGTTGCCTCCACTTGGGACGTGGTCTCAGGAAGAAGTTCTCGCTGTCTAGGAACCCAGGTTGAAGTTCATGAAATGTGGCCCACACATAAATCGAGGCTACCGATCTCTATAGAGGTGGATACAGTACTATGTAGAGTCCTTTATTGAGGGCGTGTAACCTCCACGGCAGGAATCGACAAAGGGTGAAGCAGACATCATGGAGGTGGATTGGCAGTTGGTGCAGTTATTGCTGGCGATTCTCGTGGCGATTACGCTGCCGGTCGTGGTGCAGCGATGGGTGCAACGCAGAGGCGGGTCGAAGAGCCCTCGCGCCACGCTCAAGGAATACCTGCAGCAAGGGCTGAGCGAGCTCGACGCCAAGTTCCAGGTCGCCGTGGACTTTGTGGCGGCCCAAGCGAACGCCAAGCTCTCGAATGAGCAGGTGTGCCGAGGGTTTGTTTGACTGGGGCGTTGAGCTTTGTACGGGGGTCTCAAGGTTACTCTGTGTATGGGATAGCGGTTGACGCTGTATGCGTTCTACAAGCAAGCCGTGCTGGGCAAGTGCGACGCCGGCGCCAAGCCATCGGCCATCGACATGGCTTCGCGCGCCAAGTGGGAGAGCTGGATGGCGCTGGGCGATATGCCGCGAGAGGTATCCAAGCAACAGTATATTGGGCTCGTGAAGGAACTCTTTGCGCACTTCGATGAGACGGGTGAGGCCCACCAGCGTGGACCGCACGCCCTCGCTGACCAAATCCGAGACGGAGAAAAAGACGAGGCCATGGGCATGGCCGGGGTCGTGAGCATGCCCACGGTTGATTTGTCGGCGCCCGAGTGGCAGGTCAAAGAAGATATGTTCCACTACGCGAGCACAGGGGAACTCAAAAAGGTGGAAGAGGCTCTTTCGCGCGGAGGCGACGTGGATGCGCAGGACGACGAGGCGCGGACGATGCTCCACTGGGCCGTGGACCGATCGCAGCGCGATGTCGTGGAGTTGCTGCTTCAGCACAAGGCCTCCCCGAATGTCCAGGTGCGTTTTCGTGTGTGGGTATTAAGCGGAATGAGTAGATAGGAGCTAACGTGCCTTGCTTACCTTAGGACGCCGAGGGCATGACGCCGTTGCATTACGCTGTGAGCTGTGAAGACGACGAGATGGTGCAGCTGCTTGTGGCGCACGGTGCGTTCACTGACGTGGAAGACAATGACGGCGAGACGCCCCTCGCGGCCGCGTCGTCGCCGGCGATCGAGGCCATTCTCGCGCAGGGCAAGACCCAGCCGACTGCGTGAATACCCCCCATCCATCCTTTCTAGAGGCTTTCCATTTTTGATAGTACTATCGTCGCAGTGCGTAGCGAACAAAGAGCAACACACATTGGAAGACAAGTGTACAATTGTGTCCATGTACTAACAGTGGAGAGAGATCCTGGAGAGTTGTGGTTGGCGGTTCAGGTCGTACACTTCGACGGTGACGGCGTCCGATGCGCCACGCTGTTCAGCAAGAGTCTCCTTCCGGCCCGAAAAGTTGTGTGGAGTTTTCTTGATCCTTGAGTGAGGTGTGTGGGTAGAAGAGTTCATGTTTCCCTCTCGCCGTGGTCCCCGTCCCTAAATGAATTGCTCCAACGGCGACGCAGCGTCGTCCTTGTCACCATCGTCCTCATCCAGGAATTCGGCGTACTTGATGAGATCCACGAGCGGCTTGATCGGCTCGTTTCGAGGTGAGATCATCGTGAGTCCGCCCATGGCCCTCGCAAACGAGGCTTCGCGGGCGAGTTTGCAGGTCTGGAGTGCGTGGCGGCTCTTGACAATCTCGGCGTCCGGAGCGACGGGCTTCACGTCCACGGCGAGCACGGTCTCGGGGCTGTGCTCATCGCCAGGAAAGCTGAACTCGACGGTCTGGCCGACCAGGATCTGCTGGCGCAGCACCGTGAGCACGGACGAGATCTCAAAGGCAATCACGAGCGGCAACTTGGTGGTCGGGAGATGGAATGCCGGCTTACTGGAGCGGTTGTTGATCTTGTGCGTCTTTGTCGGCTTGGTCTTGTCACCTCCAAGGCTGTGCGGCATAATGAGGCCGCGCGCACCCTGGATCTCAATGACCGTGCCGCAGTGGACGACCGTGAGCTCGTTGTCGCCCAGCTCGATCGAGCTGCTGTTGCGGCGCACGGGCTTGGCGGCGGGCAAGGCGGCCTCCGTAATGAGGGAGGGCTTGCTGACCACTGCGACCGCAGGCGACGCGACATTGAGGCTGAGCTGGACGTCCTGGGGCTTCGACTCCACGACCGGCGCCATCGTGACCGCGACTTCCTTGTCGGTCGTCGGGATCGTAATCATCTTACACTGCTCGACATCTTCGTCATCGCCGAGGTACTCGACCGCGGCGGTCGATGGAAGGCCGTGCTTGGACACTTCCTGGAAGGCGCTCGCAACGCTCATGACGACCATGAGCACGCCCGCGGCCGTCATCCAGAGCTGGAAGCGGTCCACGATCTTGAGCGCGAGCCACACGAGGCCCACGACCACACCGGCGAGGCCGATCGGACGCGCCGACGCGACAAACGCCGTGACGACGCCGCGCCCCGACTTGTGGAGCACGAGCCAACTGGACGGCTTCTGCGTGGCCGCCGGCACGTGGGTCGGCATCAGACTGTGCTCGTGGCGACGCGCATCACTGGCATCGGCCGCGCGGCTCGCGGCTCGTGCCTTTGCGGCGCTGCCCATTCTCTTGTGTTGTATCTCTCGCGTAAATGGCCGAACTCGCTAGTGGAGCTGGAGGGCGTTCTGTGGGGAGGGCTCTCGAAATACCCCTCGCGGCGCGTTACGTCGTCGTCTTCGTCTCAGGGACGGAGGCCGGAAGAGAGCGGAAGTGCGCGCGCGATCGATCGCTAGGCCACGCGCTTGATGGAGGCGGGGGAGGCCACGGGCTTCCGCAGGGATTTCAACTGTGCTGCTGGATTTGCTGTCCAGAAAGCTCAAGCTCGTCCGGTGGCCGTCGGCCTCTCAAGTTGAGTCAAACCGGAAACCAGCCGGATCCTCCCCCTCCCCTGATTGAGGCTTCCCCTTCCCCTCATTTGAAACGTAACCCAAGATACGGTCGAACCAGACGGAGAGAGGGTTCAAAAGCTGACTTGATTAAAGTGAAGGGAGCGTAACTCAGCGTAACCTGGATTGACTCAGTGGCCTTTCTCATGGCCATTTGCCAGTTGGTATAAAGAGCCCTACCCCTTCTTTTCGGGGCATCAGCCGAAATACAGTAAATTCCTTTGGCTTGGGAACCGCCAGGAAACGTTCCCCAGATGAAAACGTGCAGTATCCAGTTTCCAGAGTGGCATGGTGGGCAAAATGTTCATGCTCACAGGTTACAGAGGTTATCCGTCCAATGCAGATGTGGCTCTCCTCACGCCGCGAGGCGCGCTGCACGGTGCAATAACTTGTGGGGCAGGCTGCCCCCGCGCAGCCGATTCGCCACTGGCTCGTGGAGTCGGGACCAGACTCTCGTCCATAACGATCAGATCATGTCCGAGGCGCGGGTCCCGATCCGTAGTGGATAGAGCATGACTGTTTCCTGCATGGGCGTTTGATGGATGCAGTTTACTTAGCCTAATTGGCATATGTCACAATCTCGTTTTCGCTGTCCTCAGCACGCTTCCTCCCCCACGAAGAAATCCATAGCACATCCAGATCCCAATCTAGGTAACGGTAAGAGAGTACTTCAGCTCTTCGTCCGAGTCTTTCGTGCGGTAGCTAGTCCCGAGTTGCACATCATGCATCCTTTCGACCATTCTTAAATGGAGTGGATACACTGCAGTACTGTATGGTCTGTACTATCGCCACATTCCCTTGGAGTTCAAGGCTTGAATGCGCGTTGGTGAGATACGGCTTTGATTATGGTTTGTGGACATTTCAAGGGGATCACGCGACGCGATAATACGCTGTTTTATGGGTCTCCAGTGGAGGCTCTCCACTGACGATGACGTCAGTGGTGAGAGAACAGAGAGAATAATCATCAAGATACAGCTGGACGCATTGCGAGTATTTCGGGATCGGGCTGTAGATACGGTTGACATTGCATCGACCATAGTACACTATATTCCTGTAAAACATCGCCAATAATATCTTTCCCAATTCGAGGCCTTCGCTGCTTGCAGCACTGTACCCTCTCTACAGTACCTGGTTCAGCATACGTCACTGGCAACAGCATGGATATCTTCTCAGCTGCGCAGTAATACACTGAGCCGTTTTTTCTTCATGCCCCGGATGCCGCCCACTGCACGCGATAAGACCGTTTCATGTTCCGGAACAAGCGCTAAAATGCGGGATGGTTCTCCGCTCCTGCAGCGGCTCCTCTCACTGCGAGGAGCAGAGAGGCGCAGATGGGAGGAGAACCGACCTTGAAGTGCGGTCGTCCAGGGACCTCCACTTCAAGAACATTCTCCTTCAAGGTGACGGGAGTTCCGTCACAGGCCCCATGACGCAGATGATGCTGCACCAACCAACGCGTCACCCTATCCCTTTCCCCCAGCCAAGTCAACTCCCTTCGACCTAAGCTAGACTAACGTATCACTCTGTTCTACGAGATCCAATATCGACCGCTCCAATATCGTCAATGAGAGAATACCACTTCAACATGGCTCCTACTGGTACAGCGCGTGGCAGAGCGGGCAGTGCTTGCACTCGCGCACCTCGGCGTCGATGCTCACGTGGCGGCACGTCTTGCACGTGACCGTGCGGTGGTCCAGCACGCTCGCGCCCGTCATCATGCACGTGGGGAAGTGGCGGCCGCAGTTGCCGCAGCGCGGGTCCCAGTCCTTGACGTAGGCGCGGCAGGACGG
Source organism: Pythium aristosporum (assembly GCA_023337755.1). Taxonomy (NCBI): domain Eukaryota; phylum Oomycota; class Peronosporomycetes; order Pythiales; family Pythiaceae; genus Pythium; species Pythium aristosporum. The sequence goes on along the minus strand of JAADXL010000402.1, from coordinate 19,420 downwards.
GCACTCCTGCGGCCGCTTGGTCGGGTCCTGCGGCCGCGCAGTCGTAAAGATCTTGAGCGCCAGCTCGCTCATGGCCGCCGCGTCTTTCTCGCTCAGCCCCGGCAGCGTCTCGAGCTTGATGAAGGCGTTCGAGCACTGCTCCAAGTGCTTGGTGTAGAACGCCGTGAGGGCGATCAGCGAGTACGTCTCGCGGTCCTCGAGAATGTCGTCGTACTGCGCGAGCTTGAGGCTCGTGCGCAGCGCGCGTTCCAAGTTGCCCGAGTACAGCTGCCGGTGCGCGAGCAGGTAGAGGTGGTAGGCCTCGGCCCCGCGCCACGGATTGTCGAGCGCGCGGTGCTCGCCCGTCGCGGCGTCGTGCTGGACGAGCGTGTCGAGTGTATGGGCCGTGACCTGCGCCGCCGTGGCCTTGGTCGTCGTCGCGGCCGCACCTGACACGTCCAGCATCTTCTTGCGCATGCGCTCGACCTCGAGCGCCGCGAGCACTTGGAGCTTCTTGGCGCGCACGGGGTTTCGCCCGACGTCCTTGGCGAGCTTGGCCAGCAGCTTGGCCGCGTCCATGCTCTTGTTGGCACGCCTGTAGAGCTCAATGGCCTGGAGCGTCTTGCCGTTGGCCAGCAAATGGCCCGCGTACTTGGTCAGCACGTTTTCAATCTGCGGAAAGTGGTGCTGCTCGGCGAGCGCCACGGCGCGCTCCCACTCGTTCAGTAGAACGCAGGCGTCGATCGCGGCCTTGACGTCGCCCATGCGCAAGTACGCGTCCACCGCCGCGCTGCTCAGCCCCGCGCGTGTAAACTTGACGGCCATGTCCTTGAGCAGAGGCGAGTGCTCGGGGATCTCACTCACCAACGCCTCGAGCTGGTTAAAGTCGCCGACGATGTAGAAGCACTTGGCGAGCGCCGAGATGTTGCCGGCCTGGGTGTAGTACTTGATGGCCTTTTCCCACTTGTGGCGGTCGGCGTAGTACTCGCCAATCATGTTCCACGCGTGCACGAGTAGCGTGTCGTCTCCGCCACCCGACTGCACGAGCTGCACGACGCGGAACCAGTCGCCGAGCCGCTGGCGCAGATCGATCGCGAGGTCCTTGCGGTCAATGTTGCGGTACAGTTCTTCGGCGTCTTCAAACTGCTGAAAGTAGGCCGCGACCTCGGCCTTCTGCTTGACCTTGTCCTGGAGCAGCTGCAGGCGCTTGACGTACTGGATTCCCCCATAGTCGCCGCACTTGACAAAGCCCCGCTCGGCCATGCCAAAGTCGAGCTCCACGAGCGCGGCCTCGGCCAGCAACGCCCACAGCCGCGGGTGCGGGTGGTCCTGGATGTACTCGCACGCCTCGGCGAGCCCGACATTGTCCAGCAGGTCCTTGGCATCACGCAGTGACCGCGTCTGGAACTCAATTACCATGCCCTTTTCCGGTTGCTCGGGATTCGCGAGGATCTCGTCCAGCAGCGCAGCCTTGATTTGAAGATCCCGGTAGTAGCACAAGTACCCCGACGACGACACGGGTTCCTCGGGCTCGAGTCCGCGGAAGACGTACATGCGGGCCTTTTCCATCATGACAAAGAGCTCCGGGTTGTCCTCGGCCCAGAGCATGTCCCACGCGTCCTTGCGTTCAAACGCGAGCATTTTCGCCGGCGTGACGTTGAGGCTGCCAGCGGCAATGCCGACTTCGAGCACGGTCATGACGCCGTGAATGTCAATCACACTGAGCAGCGTCGACGTGCAATTGAGCGCGAGCATCTGCGGGCGGCACGCCACGAGGTACTTCATCTCGAGCGAAATGTGCGGCAGCGTGAAGCAGTGGAGCAGACCGCTCGCGCGTGCCACGATGAGCCAACTGTCGGACGCCGTGAGCGCGCAGATGGGGTCCTCGAGCTCGCGCGCTACGTACCGGAACTGGTCCACGTCGTTGCCCTGCATCTCGTCGACGTAAAAGATCTTCTCGCGGCCGCCGCCGCGGTTGAGCAGCTGCGAGATCGTCACGACGTCCATGGCGTTGGCATTCGCGGTCGTGCCGGACAGTCCCGTGAGCTTGGCGCTCGAGTTGCGGTACTGCCATGTGTAGATGGCATCCTGGGACGCTGCCACGACGTGGCGCTGCGTCATGGCCACGAAGAGCGGTTCAAAGTCAATGATCTTGGTCTCAATCGGCGAGCCGATCGTGTCACAGAGAATGAGAGAGTACTGGATCTCCTTGAAGCCGCCCCCGCAACTGGGGTCGTCGCTCGCGTCCACGGGCCCTTGGTCTTCATTGTAGATCTTGGTCACGAGCACACAGTTGTCCCCGGTGGCCTTGATCGCGAGCAGGCCCTTGAGAAACTTGATGTACCGCTCGTCCGACTTGGTGTCCCAGAACACGACGCAGTTCTCGACCTGGTCCGCACGGTTGTACGTGTATACGAGCGTGTGCGCGTAGAAGCCCCACTTGTAAGCTGGGCGCAAGTTGGCAAAGTAAATGTGCGAGTCCACGGCGAGGCAGATGCGCAGCCCTGAGCTCTCCCACGCGAGCGACTCGATGCGCGTGCCCGGGACCCGCAGCGACCGCAAGTGGCGGCCAAAGGGATCGTAGAACTGCACGAGGTTGTACTCCTTGGACGAGTCATTTGACTGCGAGCCGGCGAGAGCGAGCACGCTGCCGTCGTTATTCCACTTAACCTGCGTGAGTTCCATGCCCGTGTCAATGAGCACGGGCGACTCGTCAAAGCGGCCGCGGGTCACTTGCACGCGGCCGTCCCGAAACGCCACGGCCAGCGTCGGTGCCTCTTGGCTGATGTGGCCTTCGCAGCCGTCGTACCAGTGGAGCCCAATGATCTTGTAGTCGCGGTCACTCCCGTCGGCGCTCGTGGCATTCTCGACGGCGTACAGCGTGAGGTTCCCGACCTTGTTGCCGAGCGCATCGTGGACCGACACGTCGCCGTCTTTTGTTACAAAGAGCAGCGTCTTGCCGTCGGGCGACCACTCGACAAAGCTGAGCTGCGTCTTCATCTCTTTGCCCCAGAGCCGATTGCCGTCGACGCTGCCAACAATCACAGCGCCGTCCTCGTACGCGATGCAGATCTTTTGGCCGTCGGTCGTCCATTTCATGTCGCGCACGACGCTCTTGTTGCGGTTGTTGATCATCTCTTCGTACCACATGCCGCGGTGAAGCACCCAGACAATGATGAGGCCGTTCTCGTCGCTCGTCGTGAGCTTCTTGTACGAGCCGTTCCAGGTCGCACACACGACCGCGCCGTTGGGGCCTTCGAGCGACTGGTTCATGGTGAGGTTACTCGCGGCGGCGATGCCACGGGGGCCTTTGCCGTCGGGTTGCGTGGCCGACTCGAGGCGGAGCACCTTGAGCAAGCCATTCTGGCCGCCGCAGGCGATCCAGCCTTGCTCCGGGTTCCACGACGCGCACCGCAGCTTGACGTTGTTGGGGATGGCGATCTTCTTGCTCAGGAAGATGAACATGGTCGTCATCGTTACCGAGGTGCAGAGGAGCAGCTCTCCAGTTCTCTATCGACGCCACCGCTGTCCAGTCGTCACTAGTGAGCTTGTGTGCTGGGGAACAAAGGGGGGAGTGTTTTGAAAGGAGCTTCCGTAGCTGGAGAAGGGGGTGCTGAAGAGTGGCGCGTCGCTTGGTGAGGGCTTGGCGTCGCTTCACAGCTCGCCAATGGATCCACTCGGAAAGAGAACTGTTCCTACAATTCCGAGGGTGAATACACATTCGAGAGAGGATCCGCGCGCTGAGGAACATGCAAAGGATCAGAAGAGAGAGTGAGAGATGGCGCCATTTGTGGTTGAAGTGGTCGTTCCGATCATATTCGCTCTTTTCCGATCAGAGCTCCTCACGCATTGGATCTCATAGAAGATCTTGCTAGCTTAGTCTAGTCTCAGTGTGAGATATAATGCTATTTTGTGGACGTGACCTTTGACGATCATCGCGTTGGCTCATGACGAAGTGATCGATCCCAAGGCGACACCGGCAGCATGAAGGCACGGACCGGACTCTAGGAGAGAGGAATGGAGATGTGGCCAACTGACAGGGCCATTATTGTCTGTGTAGAAGCCAGCCGCCGCCACTGCGGACGCCAAGCCCAAGGCCGCCGACGCTAAGGCCAAGGCCGACACCAAGGCCACCACCAAAGAGGACGAGGACGCCGATGCAGACGATGGTGGTGATGATGGAGAGGACGACGATGAGGACGACGGCGACGACGAGGACGACGTGGAGGAAGACACGGGGCTCACGGAGAACCAGAACCGACTGCTGTACCTCATCTCGCTCTACTCCAAGCCGGCCATTCGGTCGTCCGACAAGGAAGAGTGGATCCGCAAGCCGGCGCTGCTCGTGTTGCTCTACGAGGCGATCGTGTCCAAGGCGCTGGACTATGATTATGCGCCTGCATCTGAGCTTGTCGAGACCACGCGCAGGTACTTTAACGTGTCGCAAGAGGGCAAATCGGACATTGATTTCCTGCGCGAAGAAGACCTCGTGAACGGGCTCAAGCTCTCGTCCAAGAGCTACCAGCCCGTGACGTGCTTCCAGATCTCGGAAAAGGGACTCGAGATCGTGGCCAAGATCGCCAAGGCCGACAAGCTCGCGATCCACGACATGGCGTACGCGCCCGGCACGCTCCACTTGCTGCGCGTCGACTGGGACGGCCAGGAGTACTGGCTCGTGGACGACGACTCGGGATACCGACGGCTCTCGTCCGTTACCGAGACCGAGGACGTGTCATACGTCTCGAGCGCGTACATTCCGCAGTGTCTCCGCTTTGGTGGCCGCCCGACCCTGAGCAATGCGCACCGCGCGCACGAGTGCGGCGTGAGCGACTCGTCCATCCGCGACCAGCTCGATGAGATCATCACGCTCAACTCGGTCTCTCTTATCGTGGCCGAGTACATTCCCTTTGGCTCGAACCAGGTCGTGCAGCTCAACTGTAACTTGGGCTCGACCGAGCGCGTCCAGGGAGGCTTCTTCACAGCCATTGTCGATGACAATGCCGCCGGCACGCAAATATCCGTGGACCCCGGACTCACGTCGATCAACATCTTGGACTATACGATGACCAACCACGTCAACTTCGAAGCCGACATCCACTTTCCCGAGGCCCCCGGCGTCGTGCAAGTCGAGACGTTTGGCTGTTCGCTCACGGCCGCCGGCTCATCGTTCTACGGCATGCAGGTCGAAGCCATCATGGACCGCATCAAGGACAACATCTCGCTCGACCACTTGTCACGGCTGCTCGTGGACGTCCACATGGACTCGTCCAAGATCGTCGACAGCGTGCTGTCGTCGTACCAGCGCACGCTCTTGGACTTGGTGTTTTGCGGCCAGGCCGCGAGCCGCAACAAGATCAACTTGATCATTGCGAATGAGATCACGCCGCACTTGACGGCCGAGGAATACATGGACAAAGGCGAGTACGAGAACGAGCTCAAGCAAGTGATCGGCGACACACGCGCGGCCTTTGACATTAGTGAGCACGACACGCTCGTGTTTGGCGCCTACGGACTGCTCATCGCGGGCCCCAATAGCCGCCACCACGAGCCGCTGCTCTGCAGCTTCTTGCAGCACGAAGCCATCAACTTGTTTACGCAGAACTTCTTTGCGCGCATGTTTATCGTCGTGGACGACATGGCCCACGTGCGCCAGCTCATTGACCACGCGCAGAAAGACCCGAACCGGCTGCGCGAGATCCGCGATCGGCTCGCCGTGCTCGCCAAGCAAGTGATTTTGCTGGAAGAGACGCTCGGGTACCTCAAGGAATCGCTCGACGAGTCGATCGTGCCGCCAGAACCGCCTGAGCAGGCCGGCCGCGCGTTGTATGAACGGCTCCAGCTCGGTTCGCTCAGCAACCAGCTCAAGCGGCGTGTCAAGGATCTCCACAAAAACATGGCCGGCGCTCGCCACGAGCTCGCCGTGCTGAATGAGATGGCAGCAATCGTGTCCCACGAACGCGACTTCCAGCAGAACGAAGCCATTCGCCTGCAGACGCGGTCGCTGTGTGAACTGCAAGAGATCAACGAGCGCACGGCCGCGACGCTGCTGCTGATCCAGGTGCTGCTGGCGGGGCTGCTCGCGTTCGCACTGCTGGACCGCGTCACGGGCGACTGGACGGTCGTGAACACGGACTGGATGCAGAACTTTCTGGAGGTCATGATGTACAAGAATCCGTCGCTCTGGTTCTTCTTCAGTCTCTTTATATGGGCGATTGTGGGGGCCGGCGTCGTGGCGATGCTGTGGCATCTGAGCTTCCAGGCGCAGGGCGTCGTGACCATCAAAATGGAGAAGAAAGTGCCGATTCAGCTCAAGAATCTCGCCGTGTACCTGCGGACCAAGCTTCTCAGCGTACGATCGCACTGTTGCGGCTGCGTGCCGGGCACACTACTCATGGTCTCTCTCATCTTTATGTTTTGCAGAATGAGACCCACCACTTCGAGGGCGGAGTCAAGGTCGCCAAGGTCGTGTGGACCGAAAAGGAAAAGAAAGACTGGGGTGGCAGCGCCCCGACTATCGAGGTGCGTTCCGTCGGAAGTCCTTGGAGCTCTCCACAATAGCTGATTGATCGAACCCCCACCGGTGCTGTGTCCCTATAGCTCGAGTACGACGAAGAGAACGCCTTCATGTTGCGGATCAGCATTTCGTACAAGAAGCGACAGGCCGCCAAGGCGCTCGCGTTCAATGCCGACGAGCTCCACACGAAATTGCTACAGGAACTCGACAAGGCCAAGATCTTTGTCCACGCCGAGAGCGCGGCCGCGACGACGTCGTCCAACTCGACCGGCGCGGCACTGCCAGCCACTGCAAAAGAAGAGACCACGTCGCCGGCCACTACCGCGGAAGCCGGGAACGGGAAATCCAAATCCAAATAGCCATTCTAGATTTTTCAAAAAAGACTTTAGAGACCCATTCTAAACCAGGTCGAGAAGGCCGTCAATGTGGACACGGTCGCGTGGGTCGGTCGCGATCTCTTCGATGAATGCTCGCAGTTCGTAGCGCGACGAGCCTTCCAACGCCGACGTCAATAGCCGCTTGACGAGGAGCTCGGTCTCTTGGCCTTGCAACGAACTCTCTTCGGCTTGGGTCCGCGCCAGCGTCAGCGCTGCGCGCAAAAGGAACGCGATGGAGCCAGCACCTAACGACACGTCGTATTCTTCCACGAGCGAGCAGATCTCGTAGAGGTGGTCCACATCGACCGTCATCATCTCCCCTGCACGGTCGCCATCAGGGTCGCCCGTCTCTCCCGAACAGCTCGCCAAGAAGATGACGAGCTCTTCATCTTCCAGGTCGGCGCCACCATACTCCTCGCCATCGCTGTCGGCTGCCAGCAGTGCTCGAAACAGCTCCGCGATCTCTTGCTTGGATGAGATCGCACAGAAGACTCCGAGCGCGGCTTGTGCACTCTCGCGGGGATGTGTCTCCAGGCACGTGATCACAAACTCGCGTAATCGCGGCAGTAGGTCCGGCGCCGTCTCAGCGATCGTCAAGAACAGTACGTGGACAAACGCGGGCGGGATCGCCAGTGGTTCATCGCTGTCAGCTTGGCGGTCAATCCGCTGGAAGACGTCTTCAACATCGTCGGGCGAGCGACAGAGACCAATGTATGCCTCCAGCGTCGGCAGGTGGATCGCATTTCCTCGCACTTCCCACAGATCCAGCAATTTCCTGCCGAGATCTGCAGCATTAGCAAACGGCGTGAACGACACGTCCACGTGCCGGTCCTCATGCACAGAGAATACCCTCGCGGCGCCGTTGGCCAACGCGTCCATCGCCGTCGTGTCGTCGTCTTCGTCGAGCGTACGCAAGTGGCTCATGAGCGCGCGAGTCGTGTACGCAGTCACCTTGGAGCCGCCGACGGCCATTTTGTCCAGCCAGTTCATGAACTCGTCGTGATCCTTGAGTCGCGAATACAGCTCGAGCATGAGCGAGTACGTCATGGCGTTGAACTTGTGCATACCCAGCTCTCTCTCAGCGTCCCCCACGATTTCTTCGGCGAGCATCGCGTTCCACTCGCGCACGGCGCGTCTGAGAACGGCGTTGACGACTACCCAATTCAGCGCGTCGTCAGGAGTGGCCTTGCGGCTGTGGCGCTTGTGGAGGTACTCAAGCTTCTGAAAATCGCTCCAAATCTTGTCGGTTGGGAGCGTCGTCATGGCCTCAACCAATGCCGCGGCCGTAGGCGGACGCACACGACCGTGGCGTGACGTAATCTGTTGGTAGAGTGTCTCGAGTCGCTCCGCGTCTTCACCCGCGATCGCCGCGTCCACGGCAGCATCCCACGCCGGCGGAAACTGCGCAAGCTTCTCTTTGTCTATATCTTCGGTCCACAAATGGTCAAACAGCATGAGCGCGTGGCGCCACTGGCCCTTGCGCACGTACGCGCGCATGGCCTCGGCGTAGACGTAGAAGTTCGGCACGAGCCCATGGACTTTCATGTCGGTAAACACGCGCAGCATGTCATCGTCCTGTTCCAGCTGACCGTGGGCCGTCGCGAGACACGACATGATACGAGCGTCTTGGCGAATTTGCTTGCGCTCGTCGTCCGTCGCGACTCGGCGGATCGTCTTGTACCGGTCAATGACTTTTTGCCACTGCTTGGCGCGGCTCGGCGCGAGCAAATAGACGTGAAAGACGTCCATACTGAACCCAAGTCGTTTCTGTTTCAACTCGTCCCAATACCGCTGGGACTCGTCGACATTCGAGCCGCAACTGCAAATCACGGCCGCGTATGAGACAATGTTGGGCGTGACACCTCGCTGCACCATGGTCTCAAATAACCTCTCGGCGTTGGCGAGTTGGACCGTCGACCCAAAGGCTCGCAGTGCGGCATTGTACACGCCCAGCGAAATGGCGAAACCATGGGCGTCGAGATCTTCGAGTAGCTGCACCGTGTCGCTCGTGAAGCTGTAGGTCGGCGCAGCGACCGGCAGCTTGCGCGCGTTCGTGTACTGCGCCAACAGCACGCGGGCGTGGTGCCATTTGCCCTGGCGCGCGCTCAGCGAAATGAGCTGCTCGTAGGTCTCTCTGGAAATGGTGAACTTGCTCTGCGCGAGGTGGTCCCGGAAGAACAGCGCGTGGTCGAGCACGTCGTGATCGATTGCCATGGCCAACAAGCCGTCCAGTACTTCCCGCAGTTCGTCTTGCTCGAGTGTGGGGAACGCGGCAAGGAACTCCTTCCAGAGCCGCGTCGTCGCCGTGAGTTCGCGGCACTGGAGCGCCGTCTCAATGACCATGAGGTGGATCTCGGCCGCGGCCTCGAGTCCGTCGCGCTTGATGGCCTCGAGCAGCTGCTTGCCCTGCATCCACTTGTGGGCGGCGTGGCACGCGCGCACGGCGTTCTCATAAATGGCGATCGACGGGTGCATAATGTCCACGGCCGCGCGCATTTGGTCAATGACGTCGTGGGCCGTGGGCCAGTCGCCCGTGTGCGCACACGCCTCGGCCGTGAGCTCGAGCGTCATGGGCGACGGCGCCACGCGCGCGCTGCGCAAGCACTTGTACACGTCGATGACGAAGACGTAATCTTCGAGCGCATCGGCGACCATGCTCATGACGGCCGCTTCCGGGCCCGACATGTCGGCATATACGTGGCGGTCCATCATGGTCGATACGATCGCCTTGGCGGCGGCCGCCGACTCGCCCTGCGTCGACGGCGCCATGAGAAACTGCTTGAGCGACTCAAAGTCTTCGGCGGCCACGGGCGTCTTCTGGGCGGTGGAGTTGGTCCCGCTGGCGCCGCGTGAGGTCGACGTAAAGCCGCGAGATGCGTCGGCGATAGCGAATGGTTGGTGGCGTCGTATGGGCGAACGGGAGACGCTACGGAGATGCAACTCGGACGAACGGCTCGCGACGGGGCGGCACCATCCACTGAGCGTTGCAGCGGAGTGTGCGACCCGCTGTGGGAGGCGCTGGGCGCGCGCAAGCAGCGGCGAGCAGCGCTTCATTTCCCCCCGGAATTCCCAGACCACCGCAATGCTGAAAGCTGTGGTCCCCACAAGAGGTTACGCTGGTTACGTTCGTTCGGCAGATCATATACTAAGCTAGCCTAATACGTAGATCCGGTGGGCCTAGCCTAAGATAAAAAATAAACTAAGACTAATCATGGGTACACGGCGGGTTATGCTTTTAGACGGATCCTAAAAGGTCGCGGACGCTTGGCGATGAACAGGGACGTGAATATGCTCAAGACGTTTTCCCCGCTCAGTGTGAGCGAGGGCTTCAAGGAGTATTATCGGCGCCAGCGTGATCCGAGTACACCGCCCCCCACGACGCCACTCCACGTCGCTGCGTTGAACGGTGACCTCGTGCGCGTGCAGCAGCGGATCAAGGCACAATGCGTCGCTGTTTCAGCGCAGGATGCCGTGAGTTCTCTATTTCCTATGCGTAAATAGGCCAAATTTGACGGGGTTTCGTTTGCGATAGAACGGATCCACAGCGCTCCACCATGCTGCGCTCCTTGGTCGCGGCCGCATCGCGGAGGTACTGATTGCAAATGGCGCACGTGTGAACATCGCTTCGTCAGACGGGAATACACCACTTCACAAGGCTGCCCAAGGTGGCCATGTCGGCGTTGCCAAGCTGCTCCTTGGTCGCGGTGCGAGAGCGGATGCGATGAATGTGGTAAGTTGTAGAGGTTACCGACATGGTTACGCCCTAGAATGTCTGCATGGTAAAGCATGTCGTGCTCACACGACCCGTTGGTTTAGCACGGAGAATATCCTATCGATGTGTGCGCCAAGCGGAAACACACGGAGATGACGACATTTCTCCGACGTTACGCTAGTGGCCCAACGTAACCAATGTTGAAGTTGGATAACCCCTGTCAAATCTGATTTGTTGGTCCATCGAACCCGCGCCAACTTTTTGAGGGAAAGGAAACAAAGGAAATCACCCGAAAGGGAAACATGGTGAAGGGCGGAAAGAAGACCAACATCGGCTACATGTACAGCGTCATGGACGAGCTGCAGCAGCTGCGCGAGAGCAACGCGGCGCTGACGGAGAAGAACCGCGACCTAGCGAAGCAGTTGGTGCGTTTCCCTCGGTGTCAGAACGGCACGGCAAGTTGCTGATGCGCCGGAATTTTTGTTGTAGAACGTGACCAAAATGGAGTTGGCGCAAGGTAGGAACGATGCGCTGGATGATGCGCAGTCATGTGAAGGGGCTGAGGATCTGTATGGCTCTGTTTTGCGATTGGAAGAGAGGAAGCAGATGCAGGCCGTGCTTGCCGACCACGGTACAACGACAAAATGCCCACGTATCGCTTGCTCGGCTGATCAAGAGGGTGTCGTTTCCGCAGTGAGAACGTGGATCAAGATGTCGAAGCGCACGGCGCCAAGTGCGCATCTACTAGTGGGAATTGCGCTCTGGTCTAATACTGACACCCATGGCGTTTTGTTGTGTATAGCGTCGTGCCATGCCATTGTTCAGTGCGACCTTTCTGCTGGTGAGGAAATCGACGATACGGCGACGGAAATGACCAGTACTGGACGAGCGACGCCATCGCCGAGACGTATCAGCTTGGTGCGTGTCGTGTCCGAATGGCATGCATGCACATAGGGTTCTTACGATTGATCGGTTTCTTTCAAGCCGCCACACGACTCGCGACGGAGCCTTTCTCCAACGATCAAGATTGTACGACGAGAACTACTTCTCGTTGAAACGCGCACACGCGACGCTGGGGCGACCATATCAGCACAGGTATGGTAGTGAAAGTGGTGTCGTCGTGAGTCAATATGTGATCCTGACTCCACTGCACGCAACTGTGTACAGACCAACACAGAAGATGACGATGTGCACATGCGAACGCCGTCGCCAGTCAAAACTACAGCAACATCACCGGATCTGACGTCTGAAGCCGAAGATACAGTCGCGCGATCGCTTGCGCCTCAGGTACGGCCCTGAATATTCTTCATGGTACCAGGAGCTCTCCTAACCTGACCTTTTCCGCTGGTAAAGTTTGAAGAACATCGTCGCCGTCTACGCCATCGCACGCATGAGATCAGCTACATTGAGCCCCCGTTGAATCGCAAGATCCGCCGAGTAAGTTCTGTCTTCTCAATGCTCCGATCCGTGTGGCCGCACATAACGAATACGTTTGTTGGTCAGGGCGACTACTACGGGTTGATTAAGCGTTCTTCTCACATCATGAGCCCGCGCTCTCACATGATGCGGAAGCGGCGTCACTCCTCCAACCACGCAACCGCGATCTTCTCACTGGCCGAGCCGGCTGCACCTCGGACAGCCAGCCCCATCACTCGCGTGACACGTCCTCGCAAGCCCGTCTCATACGTGCTCCCCAAGCTTAACACAAAGCTTCGGCAGGTACGCGTGACGTCCCCAATCGTCATCACCTGTATTCGTGTTGGGACTCATCTATGGATCTCTTGTCATAGGGCGACAAGTTCACCTTCACCATCTGATCATCAGCATGTATCCTCGTTGTGTCGTTTCCAAAAAAAAAAATACGATCCAGCATGCGACACGCGGAAACCTGTTTTTTCTATGTCGTCTATTTTAGTAAATTCAGTTCCCCATGTTGACAGATGTGACGTCCCGGTATTTTTAGCCTGCATCCCCATCCTCCCTCGCTTCTTATTTTCCCTCACCCTGTGTGGATTTGGCATGGTTATCTTACCGGCACGGAAAGAAAACGCCAGAGTGGTAAGAAATCGAGGGTCCCACAGTGCATTTTCCCCAGATCGTCGCTCAAGCACGTGACCAGGAAGGAGAGAAAGCAAGGGTCCTTTCAGACGCCGCCGCTCCATTCCCACTCACACTGGATTTCCTCTCCAAGCGCGACAATGGGCTGCGTGAGTTCCAAGCCGGAAGAAGTGGTGAACGTCGAGTCGCAGGTCGCGGCCGGCGGTGCTGAGCGCCGTCCAACGCCAGCGGCGGTTCCGGCGGCCGACCGCGTCCACCAGGAGAATGGCGGCAGCGCCGCGGTCGCGAATGCTACTGGCGCTGCGACGTCCTCGACAACGACTCCCAACCCGAACAGCTTTGACGAACAGTACGGACTCGGCAAGATGATTGGGTCGGGCACCTTCTCGGTCGTGAAGGAGGCGATCCACAAACCCACAGGCCAAAAATACGCGGTCAAGTGCATCAAGCGCCAAGGGCTCACGGTCGAAGACGTCGAGGCGTTGACGACCGAAGTGGCGATTCTCAAGCAGGTGCGTTGTAGGCAGGAGGGCCGAACCGATGGAGTGATGTGTGGGGTTTTGCTGACGGAATGGCTGCTGTGTAGATGAACCATCCCAACATTATGATCCTCCACGACTTTTTCCAGGAGGAGAAGTTCTACTACCTCGTCACCGAGTACATGGAGGGCGGTGAGCTCTTCGACCGCATTGTGGAGAAGTCGTACTACAGCGAGCGTGAAGCACGTGACTTGGTGAAGCTGCTGCTTGAGTCGATCAAGTACTGCCACGACGCGAACGTGGTTCACCGCGACCTCAAGCCGGAGAACTTGCTTCTCACAAGCAAGGACGACGACGCGTCGATCAAGCTCGCCGACTTCGGCTTTGCCAAGAAGGTTGATTTCGACAGCGAAGGCTTAGTCACAGCGTGTGGCACGCCAGGCTACGTTGCTCCCGAGATTCTTGAGGGCCACCCATACGGCAAGTCGGTCGACATTTGGAGTATCGGTGTCATCACGTTCATCCTGCTGTGCGGGTACCCGCCGTTCCACGACGACAACCACAACGCGCTATTCCGAAAGATCAAGCGCGGCAAGTTCCAATACGACTCGCCGTACTGGGACCACGTGTCGGACGATGCCAAGGACCTCATCAACAAGATGCTCGTCGTGAATCCATCCGAGCGGTAAGCCACCTATTCCCACCCCATCTCTGCACTAGCGATTGCAGCTTGGCTGATGGCATTCGATGTGATATTAAATTATAGGTGGACGGCTGCTCAGCTTCTCGAGCACAAATGGGTCACGGGCAAGGAGATCGCGACCGTGCAGCTCACGAGTGCGCTCGAGGAACTGCGCCGCTTCAACGCGCGCCGCAAGTTCAAGGCCGCGATCCGCACCGTGCAGGCCACGAATGCCCTCACGAAGGCCTTCAGCAAGTCTCAATCAAACGACGCGGTAAACAACCAGGCGTCGTCGCCGACCAAGCCCGCGGAGCCCGTGTCGATCGAGAAGGTCGAGCTCAAACTCTGATTATTCACTTTTGCTCCTTTTCTATACGCATAAAATGAATACTAAGTTTAGTAGAAAATCTCACAACTCGCGTTGCTAATTGGAGGAGTAAGTTGCAACTTCGAGGTGGGCTGGCGTGTTGGAAAGGAAGATCGAAGTCAAAAGACAAGCGCCGCGCCGGAATCACAGCCGCATTCTGCTCGCCTTCGCATCGCCAATCTCGCTACCTCCCGCAGCAGCAGACGATGTACGCGTCGTGGTCGACAGACCTACAAGAGCACCACGCGCACCAGCGCAAGATCGTGCGCCACTTCGCGCCGCATCTCTCCAACGATGCGCTCACGCGGCAGGAGCGTGTCTATTTCGCCGTCGGCATTACCCGCATCCTTGCAGTGTTTGTGGTTCCCTCGGTGGTGGTCCTGCTTACGCACGCGTGGTTTCTCAAGACACCGGTGTTTGTGCTTGTTGCACTCGTCGCAGCGTTTGAGCTGGGTATGGCGATTGTAAGTGGTATCTTGAACGGTCCCTGAGAAGGCTTTGCGGCGAGAAATGTCTGACATTGCGTTGTTTATGGCTATGCAGTATCGCTACTGTGTGCTGTGGCCCGAAGGGCAAAGTATGCGGTGGAATTACTGGCGAGAGGTAAGCTGCCTTCTGAGTGACGTGAATCCTCCGATTGGTTATAGATCGTTTCCCCGGTAGATCGAGATGGCCCAAGACTGCTATAAGCTCAAGATTATGGGATACTACCACCGCAAGATTGCCAAGTTCACTGGTCGCTTCCCCTCTACCATGGCCTCCTCGGAGATCCAACGCCACTACCGGACACGCGGCGCTGTGATGGTGTCCCTGTTCTCGATCGCGTTTGTTGCGTCGCTCGTGTTGCTCGCCCGTGCAAGAGACGACGAGACCGTGTGGACGTGGATTACGTATCTATTGGCGATTGGCAGCGGCATCGTGATTTTTCGCTTCATCAAAATGCATTTCATCGAGCTCCCGCAAGTGCTGCTGCTGCGCGACCACCCCGAGGTTCGTTCTCCCAGCGATTGCTCTCACTGATTTGACCCGCACTAAGCGTAATATCCTATAGTTTGCCGTTGTGCTGATCCCCCCAGGCGAGTCGATCCCATTTGCGCGACCCATTAGGGCCTACGACGCGATGGAAGAAGAGCCGCTGCGCGTCGCCACTTCGCTCTCCACCGAGAAGGTCAGTCTGTGACGTGTGAACAAACCATTGCAATTGGTACATATCAGTTAGGAACAATGTATACAGATAAGTATACACTATACCAACAACATCCGGATTGTCGGCGGTGCTTCTTGGCGGGAAACGCTGTTTGAAGGCCACCACCAACATTGCCTTGGCGGCAGCGTCGGAGCCCCCGCTCTTCCCGTCTCTCTGTCTCCACGTGAACCCCCCACTCGATGCGCCACGCTGCCACAGGCGGATGAGCCGACCGTTGCGATGTCTCAAGTATGCCGGCGTCGACGCTGCGTGGGAGGCGCGCGAACTCCGCGCGTTTTCCGGGCCGCAAAATGCGATCCGATCGGACCACGCCGTGAGCAACTATCTCTTGGGACGGCTACTGGAAGAAGATCTCCAAGTCAGCTGCAAGCCCATGCTACCCGCGGATATCCAGACCATCAACGGGTCGATGCTGCAGGGCACTTGCTTGCTGCAGGTGACGAAGCGCTCGAACGATGAGAACGCGGAGTTGGTGGACGTACGCTGATGAGAGGCTATGATGCTGCGTAGGTTGTGGATATCGTCAACATTGGGGCGAATTTTGAGCACCGAACTGAGGACTCCAAGGGGCCGACACGCACGCTCAAGGTATGTCTCACGGACGGCCACCAGACAGTCTTCGGCTTTGAATACAAATGGATACCGGCGCTGACCGTCAAGACGCCAAGAGGAACAAAGGTGAGCGCACTTCATGCATAGTCTCTCCCATAAACCACTTGCTCACGTTTATCTTCCTTGCCAATGTAGGTGCTGGTGCAGAATGTTGCCGTCCGCCACGGCATGATGATGCTCACACCAGAGACGTGCCAGGTTCTCGGTGCGTCAGGTAACGACACGCTCGACGTCTCAAGAGCCCAGTCAAGCGCTCTAATGTCTTCAGACGAGCGGCCGTCGGGCGCGTATTCAGCAGCGCTCATGACGGTCGGCGCCAACTTACTGGCCCATAAAAGCACCAACGAAGAGCCTTTCGTACCGGCTCGCACTACGCCGCCAACCAACACTACCAACAAGACCAACCTGGTTTCGCCCGAGGCCGCCACGCCAATGTCGCCTCGCGCCCACAATCTGCCTCGTACGGCAGCAGAGCTGATCGGTTCCCGTTTTATAACTCCACAACCCCCAGCGGCAGTTCCAGCGCAGCGCCATCCGAGCAACGTGCCGCCAACAAGTACACTCGGCGCCACCCCATCGGCTTCGAGACTGAACGCATTTTCATCGCCTCGTCGTAAGCCAGACACCGTGGCGCCTGCCGTGTTCGTGGATATCTCATCGGGGGACGACGACACGCCTAGCGATGCGACCGATCCCATGGTGGAGCACTTGTTTTACTCCCCCAACACACCACGAATCACGGACGCAGCCAGTCGGAACCACCGACCTCAGCAACCATCACGGAAACGACCACATCCAGAATCGAGCCGATCCAAACCCACTCCACCACCAGCCACCGCTGGCCATGCCGACGTAGTCGACATGACAACAAGTCCACCCAGCCACACGCTCGACAGTGAACCGTCGGAACAACCGACCTTTTCGCTCCTCCCAACGCTGTCCACACCACCTCTCACGTCACCGTTCGTGTATTTCAACTCGCGGACACCTGCACTGTCCGTCTCTCCAGTTCACACACAGGTAGGAACAATCCTCACGATCCGCGGCTTCATGAAGTCGGTCGCAGGCTTCCAGTTCAACACTGGCGTGTACAACCTACGCGTGCTCATCGAAGACGGCACGGCGACGAAAGACGTGCGGGTGGACCCGGCACTGGTCGAGTCGCTCATGGGCGTGTCATGTGCCGAGTTTGCCAACGCCATGCAGTCCTCCACGCCCACCGTCGCCCACCAGCTAGCAGCCAAGATGCAGGTCACTCTCATGACCATGCAGGGCATCATGCGCCTGCGGCTCGACACAGCACCGGACAAGTGGACGCTACTGCAGTGCCGCGAGTACACACGAAGCGAGACCCACGCATTACTGGCGCGCGTGCAGCATCACGCCCGCGAGGATCACCAAGAGCACAAACGATACTAGTAACGGATAACCAGTAAATAGATGGAGGGCATGCTTCCAAGCTCGAGCTCCTGTTCCCATGGCGAGAGCTTCTCGCAGGGCACCGAGAAGCTCACGGTTTCTGCTGTGGACATGCAGGCTGCTCCTGTTCGGATCCTCCATCCGAGTCGTTGCCATTCACCTCTGCACTGTGATATTAATAGATACCCCACAGAGCAATGGATGAGCCGTGAGCACGAGCGTCAACATCTTGACCACTTCGGTTGGCTTCAACACGGTGACTGAGCCAGACTCCATTTGAATCCAGAGGAGTGCTTGGATCGTCCACGTCACCCAAACTGGCTGTCCACGCGATCAGCAGAGTCCATCAGCCAATGAAATCGCTCGAAGGCCATGACGTGGCGATTCAGCCCAGGATGATGCAGTCATCAGCTTTCTTCGATAATATTCTGGGCGCGGAGCGAATTCGAAGAAGTATCAATTCAAAGAGGCATTTAGAATGGCACAAATGCGGGATCGTGCGTTGCTCTCTGATACAATATCGGAAGATACAGGCTCTATTCCATTGACGAGATAATTTCCCCACCACACACGTCACAGAGGGGTCATTCCTCCCGGTGGACCTCTCGGGGACCCACTTGAAGCCAAGCGTTTCGGTCCGCCAGATTCACTTTGCAATTTCCCAGCAAACCACCAAGCCCCCCACCCCCCCCCACTCCACCACCATGACCAAGATCGCTATCGTCTACTACTCCACCTACGGCCACATTGCCACGCTCGCCGAGGCCGTCAAGGAGGGCGTCGAGAAGGTCGATGGCGCTGTCGCCACGATCTACCAGGTCGCCGAGACGCTCGATGAGGACACGCTCAAGCTCATCCACGCCGGCCCCAAGAAGGACCACCCGCTCATCACGCCCGAGATCCTCGCCGAGGCCGACGGTATCCTCTTCGGTTTCCCCACGCGCTTCGGCTCCATGCCGTCGCAGGTCAAGGCCTTCTTCGACTCGTGCGGTGGCCTCTGGGCCAAGGGTGCGCTTGCTGGCAAGCCCGCGGGTCTCTTCTTCAGCACGGGTACCCTTGGCGGTGGCCAGGAGACCACGGCGTACACGTCCATCACGTTCCTTACGCACCAGGGCATGACCTTCGTGCCGCTCGGCTACCGCTCGCCGCTCCTCTTCAACCTCGAGGAGATCCACGGCGGCAGCCCGTGGGGTGCGGGCACGATCGCCGGCGGCGATGGCTCGCGCCAGCCGTCCACGCTCGAGCTCGACGTCGCCAAGGTCCAGGGCGAGAGCTTCGCGGGCGTTGCCAAGAAGCTTGCGGCTTAAACGCATCGCTCTCTTGTCTCGTTTTTGACTGTGCATAATCAACTGATAAAAACCCCTCTTTTGCTCATGCGCAAGACATACATCTCTGGATGCATCGGGTCATTTATTATCTATGCACAGATTACTACGGACGAACGCCACCATACGCAAGACAGAGACACGACTGCAGTCGTCGTAATGGCACACACACACACACACACGAGTCTTCACAGCTGGAGCCTAGCTCTTCAACCACGAAGCGCCCGGTAGGGTGTGGCAGCCGGAGGGAGCGCGGCGGGCTCAGGGGCCGGCGCCGGGGCAGGGGCTGGGGCCGGAGCTGGAGCAGGAGCTGGAGCTGGAGCAGGGGCAGGGGCTGGAGCAGGGGCTGGTCCCGACGGAGGAGCTGGGGGCAGTCCAGGTTCTGGGCCAGGGTTCGAGTTGGTGACCGTCGTGGTGCCCGGTGGGCCGTTGTTGTTAGTGACCGTCGTGGACCCCGGGTTGAGCTGGTTGTTGACGTTGACAGAAGGAGGAGAGACCTTGTTGTCCACGTTGACTGAAGGCGAGCCGACCTTGTTGTCGACATTGACTGATGGCGGCGACGCATTGTTGTTGACGTTCACAGACGGAGGGTTCACCTGGTTGTTGACATTGACCGATGGAGGGTTGAGCTGGTTGTTAACGTTGACGGACGGTGGGTTGTTCACGTTGTTGACATTGACCGATGGAGG
>JAADXL010000401.1:0-29110 GCA_023337755.1 Pythium aristosporum | reverse complement strand
GCGTCACAGCCGAGATCTTCCAGCTCATCTCTGGACGCGTAAACGTGTCGGCCATGAACCTCAACACGATCACCTGGACCGCGACTGTGACGAAGAGCTCAATGGGCTTGGCAAAGATACTCGCAACGTTGCCCGAGTACGTGTTATAGTCGTCCAATAGCTTGGCTTGTTGCGTCGCATTCTTGTCACGGCTCTCGAAGTGCGACAGCTCCAATCCATGGTGGAACCAGACTGTGAGCCCGATGATCGACGCCATCATGGCGGCGGCAAACGCCATGAGCCGTGTACGGCGAATCGCGAGGCCCAGTGTGATGGGCTCCGTGCCATCGGCCGTATCATCTACCATTTCTTGCACCTTGTCGACCTCGCTTTGCATCGTTTCTCGAACAGAGTCGGCCTCGACGCCTGGGCGGCAGGCCGGGGGCTCACCCCCTGTCGGCGTTGGCACCGGCGACGCGACCGTGTGGTAAGTGGACTCCATTGGGGTAGACGGAGGCAGATTTGAGACTGGCCAAAAGAAAGGGACCTGCTCAGCGTGCCGTATCAGCGTGCACACATTCTCCCGGCTGACTGTCCGTATGCAGCCATGAGTCCAGCGGACCAGCTTGTAGGTGCATGAGTTCTGGCCAGAAAATTTCCACTGTACCCTATACCGTTATAATTCCATTTTATCCTTGTACGAAAATAGGGTAGATGAGTGTTAAACATTTCGAGTAGAATTCTCAAAAAATGGTATCTATGGTGAACACTACTGCGTGAACAGCAGATCAAATGTCCTCTTGATTTGAAAAAAGAGATATTTTCAACTGCTTTTTAGTTGAGATCTCTCGCTGCAAGTGGTGGGTTCAGTGCTACAAGATACTTCAAGCATGATTTTACTTCGAAGTGTTTGCCATCAACATTCCAGTGGCATCTCAGTTTGAGTTCGCAGTGCCACTGTACCCACTGCGGCACTGAGGACTGCATGCGCGACGGCGTGACGTTGACAACTCAGGGCCGGACCCTGGGCGACAGCATCGTCGCAGCTAAGCGACTCCTTTGCTATTGATACGCCTTCGAAAATAACCTCAGTGGACTTTTCTCCTGAGTCAAAACGCTATCCAATAGAACCGCTAACGAGCCGAGCGGGACAAATGAGGCAAGCGCTTCCAGTCGGACAGAACTGCAGGTCGTGATTAGCAGCGTGCGGTGTGGGGAGCAGACCCATGACGGCAACTTCCGCGCTGGAAAAGGTCGAAGGCCTCATGTACGTCGTTCGTTCATAGCGTACCTACTGTCCAGACGACGAGAGTCACTTACCGAGTCTGTGCTGCTAGAGAGGTGGCATCTCAGCGACTCATCCCACAGGCACTGCAGCGGCTGACTGTCAAAGGTGTGTTAGACGTTGGCATCCATCGAGACGCGTGGTGCATGCTATCGCTCACGATCTTTGAATGTTGGTCTAGAAATTCTCGGCGAGTATGTCGTCCGAATGGCGACTTTGCTTGACATTCCAACTAAAGGAGATCTCGGGATTACCCCCGAATCCGAAGTCGACTATACGCGTCTTGTCAAGTTCCTGCGACTCCACGAGCCGACGGGCCATGAGCGGGATGTTGCCCACAAGTACGACGTGGTTCGTTTCCTGACTTTGAAGCAAATGCTCCACGAATGCCAACAGGCGAAGGTCACCCCGCAGCAACCCAATACCAATAGCCTCAGGTGTTATCTTGGGATCTCATTCAGTCCGCCCGTCTGCTGCCTGCCCCATAGCTCCCGCACATTCAAGTCGCTTGTCTAGAGAAGGTTGTTGAATGGTTCGACACAACGGGCTCGAGATCGACCGTCCTCGGCTCTGCGTCGACTCCAGTGTTACCCCCACGCATGGTACGTGCATGCAAGGCTACTGTAATACCAGCTTCACAGCTTCTGTGCTCAACCTTCTCGTTTCTCGGGGCGAAACTACGCAGTCTCCGAAGAAAGCAATAATGCCATCGGATATCGCTATGGCCAAATCGGCGAGTGAAGATTCCTTGGCGACCACGTCTGTGGATGTGATGAAGAAAGCTGCCGTGGCGCAAAAGCTCGAGAAGTACAAGATGCCGGATATTCGAGCGTCGCACATTCGACGCGTCGCTCAGCTGAGATCCAGAGGAGTCGATGTGCTCGAAGACGACGTGGAGATTCCTGAGAGTGATGTCCGTCCGGAGGATGAGGGAGATTCCGCGGATCCAATCCTCGAGCCTTTGGAGTACGAGGAGCGAGATCGCCGTGAGCGGATCAAGGCGACCTTCAAGAATTACGAGCCCCAGACTGAAGCCGAGGTGAGGCCCAGAGGAGTCGCGATTTGGTGCTTTTATATCCCACTGAACATTTTATTGCGCTTTAGTTTGCTATGAATCAAATTTGGCTCGAGTGCAAGCGCGAAGAGGACCAGGAAAAAGACAAAGCCCAAGAGGTCCGCGGCAAGCTCCAGTCGTGGTCGCTAAATAAGAGCCGTGACGAAAGCGAGTATCTCCGCAAGCGTGAGGCCATGCAACTAGCTGCTGGATTGGACAAGTTCGTCGAAGGCCAGCTGGAGATCATCCGCCAACCGCGCCATCGACACCTCGAGAAGAAAAAGCAGGAGTGGCAGGCGCTCCAGCAGACAGCCCCTCCTTCCGTCATAGACAGACCAGACCAAGGTCTGCTCGCTATACCCAGTGGTCCACAGGAAAGGGTCGATCAAGAGGAGGGAGCATCGACCCCAGCACGTACCGCTCGTGTTGCGCTGCAGCGAGACTCTGTTCGAAAAAACAAGGCAAGCGCAGGAGGACTGAGCACGCCTATCGGTTCCGGTGGGATGCACTTTCGGAACCAACTGCCCGCCAACTATACACCACAAAGCAAGCGAAGCCACGGAACACCCACTTCCTTCTCCTCCAAAGACAGTAGCTCCACGCCCAACACCCCGCTTTCCACATCGTCTTCTGGAAAGTTGCAATTGCTCGATGAGGCAGCCAGCAGGGCAGAACGCCGAGCAGTACGTCATGCAGGCTATTCCGACTCTCCAGTCAGCAGCGATGGGTCGCCTCCCGTTCATGATGATGACGATGAGCGTGTCGAGGGTTCACTCCCGTCTTCGACGCTCCGGTTCTCTGAGCGGGTCCACGAGAGTCGCCCTGAGCTCAAGTTTCAACCCTTTCACACCACGTCGCTCTCGAACCACGGATCACTGCCTCTCTCTCGTGCAGTCTCTGCCTCGGCACTGAATCTCAAGGTGGAATTATCTGGAGTGGATTCTAACTTATCGCGAGTCTGATCGCTTGATACTTTGGCAGTTGCATCCAAGAGGAACCATTCCACCGCAAGCAGAACCCATAGATCTTGAGTACAGGCATCTCCACGCTGCTGCAACAATCCGCAAGCCCCCTTTACCAACGAGTATTCTTCCCGACAAGCCACTTGTCGGCCACGGCAGAAATGTGGGGAATCATGGTGCGTCCTCTGCTGTTTACCTTGAGCAGTGACCACTGATTACCTCTGTTGGTGCTGTAGAGTTCCACTCTCAAAGCTCAATCGACTACGAACAACCGGCGAGATTCCATTCGCCCAGCATCAACAGCAACTGCTACAAAGCTGCTGCCGCGTACTACACGTACAAGTGCAGAGTACACGTACAAGTTCCAGAGTGTAGACGCTGGAGTTATGAGCGAGTTTCGAAGCGAGCAAATGCACGAGGTCGACCGCATCCGTGTCTTGTTCGAGCAGCACAACTTGACGATCCCAGTCACCGTCGTGGAGCGAGGATTGCTCTTGCCAGAGGATCGATCGGCGCTCGAATGTGTCCACAATCTACCTCTGCCGGGCTCACGATTGATCCCGAATCCGCTTCTGCAAGTGCGCGTAAAGACCAAGTCGACCAAAAAGAAGAAGAAGAAAAAGAAGGGCGCCAAAGGAGGCGCAAAGAAGACAAAGGGCAAGAACTCCGCTGGGGACTTGTCCAAGAGCCTCACCAAGAAGAAGAAGAAATGAATCTGAATCCCCCACGTGTCTCCACTTGTACCTAATATCCTGACGACTCGGCGATCTCCTTATCTAGTCTTAACACAGTCGTTGCGGTCATCTTTCTCGGAGGATGGTTATGACGCTTGGAGTAGTTAATGTACATTGCAAGCTGCGCTTGCAGCAGCTCGATGGACGCTAGCTCGCTTCGGTCTGGTTTCGTGCTTGTACCGTCGGTCCTCGATTCTGTCACGGTTCCATCTCCATCAGGGAGCGGATGAATCGCCTCCAATCCCTGCTCGTCTCTAACCTCATTCTTGGCATTCGCAACTGCTCGATCGTGGGTCTCTTCGCACCAAAGAATCTTCTCGACGAGTTCATCATTGAGCCGCTTGAGATCGCGCAACTTCTCACCCATCTTGGACTGCTGATTCTCCATGTGGGCGATCGTGGCGTACAGATCGTGCATCTCTTCGTACACCTGGGCGTCGTCCTTTGGTGGGAGCTGCGCAAACGACTCGAGTGCAAGGAGTCGGGCTTCCTCGACTGCCATGCCACTCTGCTGACACGCGGACCAGACGACCTCGGCCATGGCACTGACGTGAGAGAGGATTTGCTCATGGCGTCGCGACCACGCATCGCGCCCCGACTCCCAGGCCGCTTTCTCTCGCCGTAGTATCTCCACCTCTGCGCGCAACTGGTTCAGCTCGAGATATGCTACGGCTGCCTCCTCAATAGCAATATCACGCTCGCGCTCCGCTTCCACGTAGCTCCGCCGTCGCGCCATCCCCTGTGTCAGCAAAGGAAGCTGTGACCTTTCGCAGCGAGTGTCTTCGAGTAAAAAATATAATTCGGTTCGATCAGCGTAACCTCTGATTGGGTTTGTGATGCGTGTTGGATTTCTGGAGAGGAGACTGCGAAAAAGCGAAAAGTTCTAAGGAGAAGGGTTGGCGCCAAGCGCCGTGGACTTCCAGGCCTTGAGCCGCTTGTCATAGGACACAGTCAACACGATGGCCGCGTTCTGATCATCCAGCGACGACGTGACCGCGATGCCGCGAATGAGCTTGTCGTGAGCCTCGATCTGGTCCACGACCCGCTCAGACGCGACGCACCACACAAACAGCGTGCCGGTTTCTTCGCTGTTGGAGATGACGTACTTGGCCGACGGGTGCCACACCACGCGCGGCTGACTGTACGGACCGGCTTTGTGGCCGTACTGACTGCGGTACACGATGTTGCTCTTGACCTGGTGCAGCCGTGATAGCTTCTAGTTAGCAAACAAGGTCTCTTGACCCAATTTCTAGAAGAAAACCATGGATCATACCGCGAAGATAAAGTGGCGGTCTTTGTCGGTCGCCGCGAGCAGGTATTTGCCGTTGGGCGAGACGCGCAGGTCCATGATCGTATACGAAACGTGCTCGATATCGTCTTGATTCATGTTGACCCTGTGACAGCAATGCGATCAGCCCAGATACCCTCACAGGGTGTCCATCGCTCCCACACCCACGTACCGTTCTTTCTCAAAGGTCTGGCAGTCGACGTAGTGCACGTAGCAGTCGTCACGCACGGCGATCACGAGCATTTCATTCAGCAAACCGTCGGCAGCCGCAGGCACAAATGTCATGGCCTCCACAATGCCGTTGAAGTAGTACGACTTCACCTTCTCACACACGGGCGGCTCGGACCGCGACGAAAGGTTTGTACAGCGATAGACGTGGACCGACTTGTCGCACGACGCCGTCGCGAAGAGCTCGCCGTTGGTGCTCCACGCGACGCGCATCGCGCCAGGCCGCGCGTGGTCGTGGAACTTGGCGATTGGCTCGATCGCCCACGTGCCGTCGGTCTCGTCGAGCTTGAGGAGAGCGTGGGTGGCGTCCATGAACGACGCCACAAAGAACGCGCTGTATTGTGGGTTCGGATTGAACGCAATGTCCAGCACGGGGCCACTGGCCTCGTATGCGCAGAGCTTGCGTTGCTGCGTCCAGTCGTGGGCCACAATGTGCTTGTCGACGCCACCAGTCACGGCAATGTGGCGCTTGTCCACAGGGACAGCGACGCTCAGCAGGTTGCCGATCGAGTGGACATTCTCCAGCGTTGCCGCGGGCGTCGTCGCGAGCCCATCGCCCGGAAGCAGCAGCTCGTCGGGGATCTGGCTCAGCGCGGCCTCCGCGGGCGTCGCGCCCGTCACGGTGGGCAGCAGCTGCTTGAAGGCCGCTTCGTTCTCGAGCAGCACGCGGTTCGCGTCGGCGAGCAGCTCGTTCTCGTCAATGAGCTCGCGGATTCGCGCGGACGTTTCCGCGTCGAGCGCGTCATACTTAGACTGAAGCGTCTGCAGCTGCTCGCGCAGTTGCGCGTTCTCAGAGCGGAGCTGTGCAGCGTCGTCGGCCATGGAGATGGATGGCTTGTCTTCCGCTTTGTGAGAATCGAAGAGCTCAAGGATATCGCGGACACACCATCATTCTTCAAAACCGGTATATCGTGATTAGGTGGAAATGGATATTCCAACTACTCTAATCATGTTTAGGGAGACTTTTAAGCACGTTCTGTTCTCATGCCGGCGAAAGCTGTGTGAAGAGCTGCTTGAGGTCGCGGATCTCTTGCAGCGTCGCGAGTGTTGTGGCCTCCCAGTGGTTCAGTTTGTCCTGGATCACGCCCACCATGGTCTCGTTACCCGCGAGCTCCTGTTTCAATGCGTCCGCATTGACCTCTTTCGCCCCAAGCGGCGAGTGCAGCGTCCCCGCAGTTGCCGCGGTCGGATCCTGAGACGGGATTTTCTTTCGGTTGCTTGCCAGGCTTCCTGCAAGCGGACGGGAGACCCCCGGACTCGCACTCGACCCTGTTACTGGCCGCGTGGGCGCCAAGTTCTCTTGAGCATCTTTCTCGGCAGCCAGTGGTCGCGTCACACTCTTTCATATGTAGACATGTTGGTCACATTCTGGAAGGAGACGAGTACTTTCAAATTTCGTACCTTTTTCATCGCCGGGACCTGCCCGTTCTCCATCCCTGTGTCTGCTGTAACCAAGCCATCGATTACGCCACGGCTCACCGCTATTTACAGGGAGGAGCACTCATACCTTTCTTGTTTCTTGGACCGGTACTCTCGTCGACCCGCTTGGCCGCGTTCCCAGGGCGGCAGCTCTTGGCGTGGATCGCCAGCCGTCCTTCTGCGAACGTGCGACCGCAGTTTTCACACTTTTCCATGCCGTGCTCGTTGTACGTCTCCTGGGCTGCGCGGTTCATGGCCTCTATCATCTCACGCGTTGGTCGTTCGTTTCCACCAGAGTCGTCACCGCCAGCACCACCAGGACTATGACGGCCACCGCGTCCGTCCAGTTCTGGGGGTGTCTTGGGCACGGGCCGCCGCTCGCCCTTGGGCTTGAGCTCTTCCTGCGCGATGAAGAGCTTTTTGCATTGCTTCAAGTGGATATCAAACGACGAGAGACCATACTGACGGCCGCACACGTGGCACACACGGGTCACGGGGCCAGGCTTGATGTCTAGAAAAGACACGTCGACAGATCTTTGCCCTAGTGTTTGCCGCTGAGACCACAGCACCGCCTCGTACCTGGTGGAGCCATAGTTCCCCTTTCCTCTCCTCAAGCGAGATCTCAACAAATGGCGCGACGGTCTCGTGTTGTTGCATGGATAATTATAGTTGCGTTTCATTCCACACCCGCTTTCGCATACTCCCAGATACCTTACTGATCTGGATGCAGACACAACGAACTTGGGATCTCTTTTCTTTGATTTTGGGAGGACGTATTGACCTTAATCTAGCCTCACGTTGGACGATCGTCGATCTTGGGATCTCTCTGCGTTACTTGCCTGTCGTTCATTTGCTGTCGGCGACAAACCATCGCTTCGCTTGTTCGTGGAGATGGAGGCTGCAGCATGTCTCAGACGACGATACCTAGATAGCGGCCTCTTGCTTTCGCAGCCAACCACACAAACGGATCCACCTGTACTAATACTAGTAACCACACGCCGTCACATCAGTCTCCAGTCAGTACTTTCCCCAGAGACGCCTGTACCACGCACGTGCGCCGTCGTCGATGCGAGACCAAGGAACACTAATACCGTAGTTGCTGTGTAGCTCCTGTTTTGGACCCTGTATTCCCAAACCACGAGGCAACCAAACAACCCCTGAACAACTGGTGCTAGCTGTTCGTAGTACTCTTCCGCTACTTCAGACTGCGGTGGTGGCGACTAGAGCCCGGGCAGACTTGGTTACTCTCTTGGCATAGCGGATAATCGAACCTGCGCCGCGCAGTTTCAGCCAGTACAGCATCTGGATGTACTCGTGCACGGAAGGCTTCATGCGATTTTTGCGTTTGTGTAGTCGAGCCAAGGCAGCGCACACTAGATAGCGATCGTCATTGCGCGGTGCAAGCTTGGCCTTTTCACACAACTCGATAGCCTCCTGCTCACAGCCTTGGAGGGCACGAATGCGCGCGAGGCCGTTGTACGCACCTCCAAACGTTGGATCCATTTTCAGCGCTCGCTCGCGCTCGGCCTCCGCTCGATCCAAGTCGCGCTCCATGATGTAGTACGAGGCAATCCCACGTGTCCATCAGCCGTGGGGAAGGACTCGAGCGACATTTTGTACTGTGTCAAGGCCACCATCAAGACGAATTCCTTAGACACACCTTCGGGGTAATGACTTTCGGAGAGATGGATCGCGCCAGCTTCGTTCAGCTTGAGAGCCTCGCGCAACGCCTTTGCACGCTTCCGCGACAGTTTGGCCTTCTCGCGTGTGTACTTTTCCTTGTTTGTAATGATCGAGGGTGGCAACGCGATCGATAGCAGCTCTTTCTAGTTGTCGTCCACGTACAGCCAACGGACGCGCTGCGAGACCTCCTTGTTCACAGCCATCGCAACGTCGATCGCTTTCGCGACCTGCTTAGGCGCGCGCTTGGCTCGGAACTCGGTGCGAACCTTGTCGACGCACGACTTGTCGGTCTTAAAAAAGTCGCACTTCTTGCGATTGCCCCACTGGAAGTCGGACGGCAGGATCGCCTGGTTACAACACAAGCGTGGGTCAGTCAATGAGTCGCTATAGACATTTGAGGTGGATCTGAACGGCACCTTGAAGCACTGGTCTCTGTCCAGGATCTTGGCGTTCCGGAGAAGCGAGCGATAGAGCGCGACCGCCACTTTGCTCTTGCCCATCTTGTCTGTCTTGCGGAGACGGAAATGCGCCGGTCCTCAAGTCGATCCCCTCTGATTTAGAATACGCCGTACCCTATACTGGAGGTTCCACGCTCTTCAACAACAGTCTCGTCACTATTGCAGCTAAGCACACAACGCCCTGGCATGAATCGAAATGTGGATGGAGAGCTCCGCAAACGGTTCTAGTTTGATTGAAGTCTCTCGTGGCCCGCGATTCTTGCTGTTAGACACCGTTTCACGCAATCGGATAGTCCCAGATATCATCTTCGGAGTCTTCCTCCTCCTTGCCCTGTAGTCTTCTCGACGTGGACACTCTCGCCGGCTTTGCCTTTGCATCTTTTCGCGTTGGTCGCTTGTCACGTGCTTCCTTTCGCGGCCCGCTCTCCAGAACCCACAGGAGACGCTTCAGCGGAGCGTACTGCTGCATCTCGGAATAGTACCGAAGGCTGGACACGACGGCGTCAAGGCCCTCAATTGATCCAATCTCGGCGTGTTCCAAGACGTGCATACTGAACAGTCGATGCAACTCGAGTTCGCTCAGTTCCTTGAGTTTCTCCACAAGATTGGTCCGCAGAACCTCAGAGAGCGACTCGAAATCGAAGCTTTTGAAGTCGCGACGCAGGGCCAGCAGCGAGCTGTTGACCGTCAGCAAGTCTTGCATCTTGGCCACGAGATGGTCATACTTCGGCGGTGGGTTGACGTCCAGGCGCCGCATTGTGGGGTTGGTGCCAAGACAGTGGACGAGGTCTTTGTACCCATGCGAGCGGATCCCGCGGTTGTCCCGAAGCGTGAGAACTTCGAGGGTTCGATTGTACTTCCGTAATGCGTCTGTAAGGCTCGTGAGAGCAACGCAGGTCAGCTCGCAATGGCTCAGGCTGTTGATGAAACAAAGAAAATTTGTCAGCCACACATAGAAACCACATGATGGGATGGGATGCTCTGCGTTTCGCACTCTAACTCTCTCAGCACCGCGTTCTTCTTGATGCCGACGGCAAGTTGTACAGCTCCGGCTTCAGCGATGGGGTTGTGCGACAAATCCAATCGATGGAGCAGTTGGTTCATCGTTAGCATAGTGGCGAGGGCCGCGCATGCGCCGTACTCGAGGTCGTTGTCTGCTAGCCTTCAGCAAACGAAACACGATCATCAGTACGTGGCCGGTACAGTTTCGTTTAAGCTGCCGTTTACACCAAACCTGAGTTCCTTGAGTTTCTTGACCCGCCACAGCATATTGCAGAATGCGTCAAAACCCGAAGGATTGCGGTCCCCAAAGCTGTTGCTGCACAGTTTATTGTTGCTCAGATCGAGTTTCTCCAGAGCAGGGAGGTCAACGATGGCATCGGCAAGTGTGATCATGCCTTCGGAGCGAAGATGCACCGAGCTGAGACTAATAAAGAGCAACAAGTACTTTTAGCACAAGGTCCCGCAGTGCACCAGCAAAACGAATCACGCTGGCACGCACTTAAGCTCTCGAACCCGCGAGCACTTTTTTAGCCCGTTGAGTAGGATCGCAACGCCGTGAAACACATTCGTGTGGGACCCTGTAAGAGAGTTTTCGGATACATCCAACCGCTCCAGCTTTCGGCTCTCTCTTTCCACGAGCACACCGATCGCGGCAGCGTCCAGGTGGTTGTAACCCTTGCCTGCCAGCATGACCGCTCGTATGATCAGCGCGTCCTTGCGCAACGTCGCCAACGTGATGGCATTTGCGGAGAATTGGAGCGACTCGAGCGTTGCGTTCACTGCGCGCGCAATGGCAATCGCGCCGTCGACACCAATCTGTGTGTTGGCGACATTCAGCGCCGTGATGCGGCTCGATTTTGACCGCAAAAAGTCGACCATGAGCAACGCCACGTCGTCGCGCACACTAAAACCACTGAGATCCAGTGTTCTCTCATCTTTCTCACCAAGATCGCGGATGCGCTGCAGAATGATCGCTCCCTGAGATCCCTTGAAATTGCCGCGCTTGTGCATGGCGCGCACGTCATAGAGGAAGGCCTGGTATGGATCCGTGATTGCACGGCGCTTCTCTTCTTCGAGCAGCTCCTCCAGTTCCTGAGCCGACGATACCCCAATCGTCGTTTGGCCTCTCTTTAAATCGTGCTTGCCCAGCCCCTCTGCAACACGCGGATCCACGGGGCCGACATGGCGAAGCAGCTCCGTGCCGCGCGTCGCCGCGACCTTGATCTTGCCGTTCATTGTGTTCCGAGATTTGGATCTTGAAGAGACACAATGTCACAATACATAGTCACTGAAGGGAGGTGAGTAGGTCTCTCGAATGTGACACGAAGGTTGCTTGTTGACTCGCTGCCGACTCAGAAACTTCGAATAAAGGATACCGCTGGTAGCCGGCGCGGCGGCGTCTCGTGGGTCCAAGAGAATGGTAGCGCACCAGCGACGCCGTGTATGTGGATCCAACATGCTGTGCTTTCTATTGGCGGCTTTTCTCGCTTCGGTGGCACCTCTGTGTGGCGCGATCGAGCCCGTTCCGCAGGCCTCGGATATCGTCACGATCGTCAACCGCGACTCGCCCAAGGTTCGTGCTCTTCTGTGTGAAGATACGGGCGACACGGTCGGGTATCTTGCTGGCGGTACGATCTAAGCTTTCTTTTACCGGGCAACCAGGAAGTGCGGCTGGATGCGAATCTATATATTCCCGACGGCGGGGAGCTGCATCTCAACATTGACGTCCCGCGCGAGCAGATCCTGATCGACAGCCACGCGCCCGCCAAAGTCACGCGCGTCTACTCAACCCACGCAGACACCACCATCGGTGTCGGCGAGCAGATTGATGTCCTGGTTGAGTTTACGAGTGCAGTTGACGTGATCGGCGCGCCGTGGCTTACGCTCGCGACGGGCTGCCACGCCTCGGAATGCCACGTGCGCGAGATCCAGCGGCTGCGGTGTCAGGCCACGACGGGCAAATTTGCCGTGGCATTCGACGGCCAGCGCGTCGTTAACATCCCGTGGGACGCGTCGGCAAAGCAGTTTGCACAGTACGTGCAGCGCATGACCAAGATCGACAACGTGGTCGTAGACTACCTCCAGCAAGACGGCAAGGCCTGCACGTACTTTGGCAACAATATCACAGTCACGTTCGAGTCGATGAATATCGAGGGCGTCGATGGCGATTTGCCCGAGATGACTGCGGATGCCGCTAACGCAAACGGCGACGGCACGTCGCTGGGTCACGTTCGCCTGACACCGACGCTGTCGCCGATTGCGTGGGAAATTCAAAAGGGCGTTCGCGTGCCTGATCGACAAGCTGCCTACGTGGGCAAGCTGAACGCACAGACACTCCAGTTTACATACACGGTGCGAGACGGCGACAACACGACGCGGCTCGAGTACGCCAATACTGACGCGCTCACGCGAAGCGTCGGGAGTCAATTTCAAATACGAAATGCTGGCACGTTGACCAAGGCTGACATGACACTGCCGCCACCAGCATTCGCTGGGGACTGGGAACGTGGCATGGGGAGCAGCATGAGTGCGAATTCTCGCATCCAAATTGATGGTAGTCGACCCGTCATCACGAGTGTCTCATCGCCGCACGACGACGGCACGTTTGGCATTGGCGAAGCGATTCTTGTGCACGTCCAGTTCTCGCTACCAGTGGTCGTCACAGGACTTCCTACGATCGTTCTTGAGACGGGCCAGGTCGATCGCATCATTCCGTTCGTCCAGGTCACGGGGGCGACTGAAAATATTGTCGTTTTCCGATACGTCGTGCAGGCCCGTGACACGACGCCCGACTTGACCTACACGGGCACCACTTCGCTCAAACTCAACGGGGGTTCGATTCGCCGTAAGTCGACAACGCCTTCGACCGATGCAATCCTCACGCTTCCAATAAACGGTGAGCGTGGCAGTCTTTCGTGGACAAAGAACATCGTGATCGATACCTCGGACCCCAAGATCACAGGCGTCTCGGCGGTGACGGCAGATGGTACGTACACGGGTGGCGACAGCATTCAAGTGCAAGTGGCGTTCGATACACCCGTGGTCGTCTCGGGGTCTCCGCAGCTGCTGCTCGCGACCGGAAGTGTGGACCTCTTCCCCGGGTCGTTTGTGCAGGCCGCCCCCGCGGGGACCAACTCGCCCAGAACGATTGTTTTCCCGCCCGTCGACCATGGGCTCTCGACAGGCCCGAGCAGTGGTCTGCAGTTCTCCATCGATACCAAGACTTACACTGTCTCTTCAGTGAGTGGGGACGCCGTGACGATGGTCGAGGATTACACTGGCACGATAGTCGACCCTACGGTGATCAACGGACCCAGTATCCCCATTCTATCACCTGGCTACCGCCCGGCGCGCTACACAAGTGGCAGCGGTACACGCCTGCTCCTGTTCACGTACGATATTCAACGTGGCGACAGCTCGCTCGACCTCGCCTATGTCTCGACTTCAGCATTGCTTCTGAACGGCGGGACGATCAAGCGGCTCTCGACATCGCCGTTCTCAGATGCGGTGCTCACGCTCGCGACGCCCGGAACTCCTGGCAGTCTGAGCTTCAGCGCCAACATTGTGGTCAACACTGATGCGCCTCGTGTCTTGCAGCTGAACCCAATCACAAGAGACGGCGCGTATCGAGCTGGCGATGTCATTATCCTTTCGGTTGTGTTTAGCCTGCCCGTGGTCGTGCAAAATACAGCATCACTCCAGACGACTGCCGGTCTGCTGGGTGAGCGCGTGGCTGTCTATACGAGTGGAAGTGGTTCGACGACGCTGACGTTCAAATTAGAGTGCAAGCAAGATGACCAGACCGCCGTGTTGGATGCATTCAGTGTCATGGCGTTGCGGCCTGCGTATGGGTATGTTAGTGGATTCATCAGAAGACAATCCAGCGCTCCTTTGATTCCGGCGGATTTGGATCTGCCCATCGCGGGACTCTCATCGAAAGGCATTTCCATCGATCAAGCATGTGCTTTTGTGAGGGACGTGTCGACGCCCCATGAAGACGCGACCGCAGGCGCAGGCGAAGTGGTGGACGTGGTCGTTACGTACAATGTTCCAGTGGATGTCGACATTACAGGCGGAATACCATCGCTCCAGCTCTCGAGCCAAAAGACCGCAATCTACACGACGGGCACGGGCTCGTCCGCCGTGACATTTCGGTACATTGTCCAAAGTGATGATCCACGTGTGCGCGTTACTTATGTGGACATTTTTTCGCTCCAACTTAACGGCGCGCAAATTCGACAAACCGCGTCCGCGAAACTGGCGTCCACCTTGTTGCCACCCCCGCTGTCCACGGTGCTTGCGACCCAGCAAAAAATCTATATCGATACCGGCGCTCCAGTTGTCATTGACGTCTCGTCACGGCTTTTGGACGGTGTGTATACAGTCGGTGACCGCGTTCTTGTCGTGGTGACGCTGAACGCACCCGTGGTGGTGACTTCGGCATCATCAAACCGAGGCATCCCCACACTGTATCTTCATTTAGGTGGATCGACCAATGTCGCGTCGCCTGCGACATTCGATTCGGCCAACGACAACCAACTCTACTTTGCGTTGACAATTGCAAGCGGACAATCCACCGCCAACGTGGCGTATCCGACACGCACGTCGCTGCGTTGTGTCGGTAGCTTCGGACTCAACAAGGACGGCACTTTGGGCAATGCCGTCACGCCCCATGGAGTCGACTTTCAAGGCCGTTTGCTGGTCCTCTGGAGTGAGAAAAGTACCGGAGCTGCATCCCAGATTCGCGCAAAGTCTCTGAATCTAGCGACAGCGTTTGGCTCGTCATGGATCCAGGAAGATGGAGACGGCGCGACCGGCCGAATCCAATTCAATGCGGCCATGGATGCAACCAACCCAATGGGTGTGGCATTCAGTGCGACTAAACTGTACGCCTGCTGGCAAGAGCGCAATGGCGCGACCGGCAATCCGACTCAAATCCGAATTGCGCTGTACCTTGGCGGCGATTCAACAGTTCTCCAGCGGTGGCAGTTTGTTGATCGCACACCAACGACCCCCAACGGGTTGAACCGCGATCCCACGCAGAGTGGCTCGGCTCCGCATCTTGCTGTCCACAACGATCGACTGTACATGGCCTGGCACGAGACCATCCCGTCCTCAGCTGCTACTCAAGTTCGCGTCGCACTGTACAATGGCCAGGATCTCGCCCCGTCATGGTCATTTGTCGATGGTAACGTGGCGCTCCGTGGAATCAATGTGGCGTCGTCTCGCGCGGCGCAAAATGTCCGCATGGTTTCCTGTCGTTCCACCCTTTTTGCCGTGTGGGAGGAAGTGAACAGCGCTGGTATTTCGCAGATTCGAGTCTCTTCATTAGGAGGCACAGACGCCGCGCCAAGATGGTCGAACGTAGACGGCAACAGTCCAACTAATGGTCTCAATGTTGACAGTACGATGCATGCGCGCGTCCCCTCGATCGCGTGTCTGCAGGGTACGACGTTGGTTGTCGCCTGGCACGAGGTCGCGGACATTGGCGGCGGTGGCGGGATGCGAACGCGGATTCGAGCCAAGCAGGCTTTACTTCCAGCCGTGCTCACGGCAGCCCAGTGGCGATCCGCCGACAAGAACAGAGGTGTCAATTTTGACACGACCCAGAATGCCTTGAACGTGCGACTTCGTTCGCACCCGTTGAGCACGGCATCGTTGTATTCGTTGTATGCGACGTGGGAAGAAGTGGACGCAACGAGTAGCAAGAGTCAAGTGCGAGTCGCTCTTTTCACAGGTGGCGACATTGGATCATGGGCACTTGTCGACGGTGGCGCGAGCTTGTCGATGCTCAACGACGCTTCTTCGCAGAACGCGGCGTACCCCGTTCTGGTGCCGTCGGCAACGCTGGCCACAACGTGGTATGCGGTGTGGCAAGAGACCCACCCAACGGCAGGCACGATCCACGTACGAACCAGTGTGTTACGTGCTGACAGCGGGTCGATTGGCATTTGGCAGTCGCTTCACGATCGCTGCGTATTGCGCAGATCGACGACGCCGATGACGTCGTCTGATCTGCGGTTACCTGAGCTGAATACAATTGGCTCGCTTGAATTCGGTCGCCAAGTTCGCGTTGATACGGCGCGCCCAAGCGTCCAAAACGTGTCGTTTGCGAGCTCCTCTAGGGTCATGGCTATGGCGAGCCGTATCCAAACCATCGACGTGTTCAACCGAGCCAGCGTGACGCAGGGCCAGTACAAACTCGCTTATGGTGATGAAGAGTCCGTTTGCATCGACTGGAACGCACCGATCGCTGATATCAAGGCCGCACTGGAAGGAATCTCGAGACTGAATCTCCGTGTCGATGTCTCCATGGACCCGTCGGCTATTCAGGATGCCGTACGATACACCATCCAGTTTGCGTTCCCCACGACTGGCATCAAGCCAATCGCTGTGATCGCTTCGAGCTCGTGTGCTACGTGGGTGTGTACCGCGTTGCCACTCCCACGGCTCGCCTGCAATCTGAAGAGTCTGATCGTCCTTAATGCCAATCGAAATGTCGCGACGCGTGGCGGCATTGTGGACGTGCTCGTGAACTTCTCTTCCCCTGTTGTTGTCACAGCTGGCACACCACAGCTCATGCTTGAGACCGGTGTCGTGGATGCGACTGCGACTTTTACGTCCCGTGGGATCCTGCGAGAGTTTGACATCGGCACCGAAAGCCCAAGTAGGATGCTAAGTGGTGGCTTCCGACTTGCATATGGTGACCCCGCCACTCCAAACACGATGGAGACCACCGAGTGCGTTGAAGCAGCATTCGTAAGTGATGCTGATGCAGCGCAAGAACTCGGGTACAAATTACGCGCGATCAAGGCGCTACGAACCATTGGCCTCCATTCCGTCTCCAGACGCCAGCACCGCAATGGCTATCGGTACTCGGTGCGTTTCCCAAGCAGCAGCAGCGGTGATCTGCTCGATTTGATGCCAGCCGATGCATCCACTTGTGAAGCATTCGCAGGGCGGACCCAAACGATTGATATTCGCGCAGACTCGACGATTGTTCAAGGCGGATATTCCGTTGCGTTTCAGGATGAGATAACGACGTGCATTTCGGCGACGATCCGTGCGAGTGGGCCAACGAATTCGCTCGAGGATACGCTGAGCCGCGTTATTCGTGACCGAATCATCCCTCTGCAAGTGGTCAAGGACACGTCGATCCTCGGGCCGAGTGGCGTGCGCTACTATATTACGTTCATGTCGCTCAGCGACGCCATCCATCCCATCCAAGTGAGAACAACCAACTGCGCAGCGTTCCTCTGCGATGACGGAGCCGGTGGTGCTGTCGCCTGTACGGGTGTTCAAGTGATCGTAAACGCCGACTATAAAACGACAAAGACCATCAGCTCGTTGCTCGCGTTTCAATACGCTGTCCAGGCACTCGACCGGACGCCGGCGCTTGCTGTACGTGACTCGAGCGCGCTGACGGGTGCCGTGTTTCGCTACTCACTAAATCCGGTTCTGACGGCCGATCTAGTAGTGCCAGCCGCGCTTCTCACTGCGAGCTATACCCGCATCCTCAGCAGCGATGAAATTCCCCAGGTCATTCGCGTGTTTTCGTCCACAATCGACGACACCTATGCCGCTGGCGATGTGATAGTGATCTACGTGATCTTTTCCTTGGCCGTGGACGTCGTGGGGCGACCCTTTCTCGAGCTCAACTCTGGCGGTGTTGCGACGTATCAATCGGGCAGCGGCACGACGCGACTCGAGTTTCGATACAAGGTTCTCCCAGGTGAAGTGTCCGCGGATTTGAATTATGCGTCAACCCTGTCGTTGCGCACGCCCGGACTTTTTGTCAACATTGTGGCAACTGGGTCGGCCGACGCACCAGAGCAGCAGGTCAATGCTGACGTGACCCTGCCGGCACTGACGGCAGCGTTGAGTCTAGGCTCACAGCACGCGCTCGTCGTCAGCACATCGCCCCCCACCATTGCCTCGGTGACGTCTTCTCGAGCCGATACTCCAGCGGGAGGTACGGGTTACGGTGTGGGCGATATTATCGATATTGTTGTCGTATTTTCCAGCGAGGTCGCTGTAACGGGCGAGCCGACTCTCACGCTGAACTCTGGAGGGATAGCGAAGTTCACCTACGCAGGGTATCGTCAGTTGCTGGACGTTGGAGTACACGCTGTGATCCCTGTGACCAGTGGGCAGTTTGCGATCTCATATCGTGGGGTCGTGTCGGGCTGTGTCGATATGACTGACCCTGATAGTGGGTCGCCAACCTCCCTCAAGTCGCAACTGCTGGCATTCAGCGAACTCGCAACGATTGGCATCGTCTCGGTGGCTCGCAGCCGTAAGAAAAATGGCTATCGATTCGAAATCACCTTCGATTCGTCTCGTGTGCTGGACGTTCCCGCGTCGGTCGTGCCAGTAGTGTCGGATGTGTGTGGACCCATGCTACCGTCATCCACAGACACGCCACCCGAGCGTCTTGTCGAGCGAAGCACCGATACACGCGTCGTCTTTCACTACTACGTGGAAGAGAGTGATGCGACCGCTAGACTTGACTACACCTCCGCCAGTGTTGACGTGGGCGTTGGCTACCGACTCCAAGCACGATCGCGCACCCCCGTGGTGGATGCGATCGCGACACTGCCAGCAGCTTCAAGCACTAATCGATTGAGTGCACTGAAACTTCTGGTAGTCGATGGATCTCCCGTCGTCGTTACAGACGTGGTCGCCGACAGCGCCGCCGGAACGTATGGCGTCGCGTACCCGCCGATCGCCAGTCCGCCAGGGATCGTGTACCCCGGTGAGATTTATTTTCGCGTAATCTTCTCGCGGTCCGTCAAAGTCACGGGCTCGCCCACGATGGAGCTCGCAACAGGCTCATTGCAGTTGAACGGACTGCTCACACCGAACCGATTGGCGACGTTTGTGGGGCAGCCACGGCCCAACGAAGCCGCATTCTTGTACCATATTCAGGAAGGCGACAGCAGTGCGAACCTCGCGTTTGCGGGTTTGAATGTGCTCGCCAACGCCAAGGTGTTCTGCGTCTCGACTTCTTCACTGACGCTGGCGAGAACAACTCTACCTCGTCTGCTGGTCTCGGCGACGAAGTTTTTGAAGATTGATGCGTCATCTGTGCCCACGACCGTCAAGCTGTCGTCTCCACATCCTGACGGAGTCTGGGGTGCTGGTGAGGCCGTCCAGATTGATGTCACGTTTTCCAAGCAGGTCACACTGCAAATTGGTCTCAACCGCAACCACGACTGGTACGCTCGGTACCCGATCGCTGTGGAGCTGGACAGGAACCTCGTAGTCTTGTGGACCGAGTGGAGTTCGTACGAGTACAAACCGACGGTCACCAAGAGCTTTCTCTATTTGCGCATGTTTGACAGCGCCACGCTCGAGCAAATCGTACTACCATCGCCCGTCGCTGCTGTCATGAACCGATTTCCGAATACCTTCATTGAAAAAGTGTCGGCGGCTGTCTGGAAGTCCGATTTGTATGCGGCGTGGGATGAAGATGGCGTGATCTATTGCGCTCGCTTTAATGGGCTCGCTGTGGTCAAGGAGCCGTGGACCGTGATTCCGAATATGGGCGCTAATAAGGATCTCCAGAGGCGTGGCAGTGGCGCTCAATTGGTCGTCCACAACTTGCAGCTTGTCATGCTCTGGCGGGAAGAGGCGATTGTGTCTGACGCCGGTCGTATCGCTGGCCAAATCCGTCTCGCTCAGCGCAACGACGACTACGATGCACCACTTTGGATATTTCACGACGGCAACAAACCCACTGCTGGGCTCAACAAAGACCCGTTACAAGACGCGATCCTTCCACACGCGGCTGTGTATCGCGGCGCCATGTATGTCGCGTGGAGCGAATACACCAACGACATTGACGCCTACGCGATTGTTGTCGCGAGGCGGTACGTGCAAAGCCGCGATCGATCGGTCTGGCAGTATCTCAACTTCACGGGCACAGCTGTCAGCGACTTTTACCTATCCAGCTATCGCCCACGTCTCGCCGTGCGCCGCAAAGGATTTGAAGATTCGGCGCTGGTGGTCACGTGGTATCGTGAGACCATGGATACAGGCGTGAGCGAGGTCCTCTCAGGGGAAGTGCTCGACTTCTCATGGACTGACAGCGCCGCAAGCATCGCGCGACAGGTGAACACCTCGACGTCTGTGTTACCCAGTGCCAAGATGCTCGACACTCTCACCTGTGGGGACACGATGGTTGCAGCGTGGATTGAAGAGTCGCCGCTGTCCGCTGCGCTAGCTTCGCGCGTACAGACCTTACGGATCGCATTGCTCAAAGCTGATCAGTCGCTATACGCTGGTTGGTCTGCACTGTTCGACGGGAGAACCGCCAACCACAATTCGTTGTTTGACGCAACCGATACTACGCTAGTGTGTTCGGGTACCTCCAGAAATCCTGGCGTGCTGTGGACCGAGTTTGACGGTATCGCGACCAAACTGCACCTACGCCACGCGCTAATCCCACAGCAAAATGTCGCTGAGCAGGCCATTACCTGGGGCGAGACGACGAGCGGCACGCCGCTGCTGCAAATGGACACGGCGACCACGCCCAACGGAGTTGCATTCGCGATGGATCGCAGCGGCACGACAGCCAAAGTGCTGCGCTTTTTGTACGTCGTGCAACCCGGCCATTCATCCTTGGATCTTGACGTGCTCACGCAGCAGGCACTGGTGATGAACGGCGCTCAGGTTCGGGATAACAATGGACAGCTCCCCGACTTCACATTGTTTCCGAGGTCGCGGGACCCACGGTCACTGAGTTACAACAACGAGATCGCGATCGACACTTCGCCTCCCGTTGTGGCGCAGGTGACGTCGACGACTCCATCGGGAGAGTACGGTGTCGGCGAGGTAATACTGATCCAAGTCATGTTCAATTGGCCGGTCGATGTCACCACAGGCGACGCCGACGTGATGCTGTATCTTCGTTCTGATGAACTTCACTTTACGGATTACAACGTCAACCCGGCTGTTTACATGTCCGGTTCGGGCACGACGACGCTTTCCTTTGCGTTCACGGCGAGCGAGCGGGACTACTGTGAACAGCTCGACTATTTTCGTGTCGACTCGCTTGTGATTCCGGATGGTACAAGAATTCGACGCAAGTCCACGTTCCCGGTCGTGGACGCCGTGCTGACACTACCTCCTCCAAAGTCGGCGCGATCGCTAAGTGGGAATCGTCGTATTTCGATCAAACCGACGCCACCAGCGGTCACGGACGTCTCGTCGCCAACTCCGGACGGCACGTATTTTCCCGGCGACACGATCCCCATTGCCGTCACGTTCACGTTGCCCGTGGTTGTGTTTGGCTCCCCCGTGCTACGATTAGAGACCCAGCGTTTCTCCTCCTTCTCTCGCGCCATCTACGAGGCAGGCAATGGTACTACAGCATTGACATTTCGATATGTGATCGAAGAAGGCGACACCACGAGCGATTTGGACGTCGTGGACGATCGTGGCTCTAGTGTGATCAACTATGTCCTCTCGCTGGAACTGGCGGGACTGTCGTCGATCAAGCGCAAGTCGACCAACCCGTTTACAAATGCAGACGTAGCATTACCAGCACCTGGGTGGGCAGGGTCACTCTCCCGCAACAAGAACTTGGTGATCGATACGGTGCGACCGAAGATTGTCGACGTGCGCTCGCCGACGCCCGATGGTACCTACGACATTGGAGATACTATCGAGATTCTCGTCCAGTTCTCTAAGCGTGTCGTCGTGCAACGCGCAGCGCCGTATCTATGGCTCAACGTACCACTGGTGGATCGGCTTGAGGCCCCACGCACGGCCGTGTACCAGGACGGCAGTGGTACGAACGTGCTTCGCTTTGTGTACACGGTAACTGCCCATGACAACACGGGGACCACACCGCTCGACATACTGAATGAGAGGTCGTTTCTCCTCCGGCCCATGGAGCTTGGAGGTTCGATGGCCAAAGACGCAGCTCAAGTGTTGTGCAAGGCGGCCAAGCCCGAGCTCCCGGCGAATCTAACTCTTCCGCGACCGGGTCCTATGCTGCGCGCCGACGCTGTGCGCAGTCTTGTGGGCAACAATAAGAAGCTTTTTCTGCGCACGGACGGCGTGCGGGTCGTGGCCATGGATGCCGATGTGAAGAGCGGAGAGGTGTACCTACCTGGCCAGCGCATCGTGGTCACAGTCACCTTCAGTGGTGTCGTGATGGTCCAAGGCTCGCCACGGCTGAAGCTCAATGCGAACGCGTTGATACCTACGTACGCACAGTACATCGGCGGCTCGGGCTCGACGCAGCTCCGCTTTGAGTACGTAGTCGCTACTGGCGATAATATCCCCGTCCTGGAGGCGGCGTCGCGTAGCGCGCTTGAACTACCTGCCGGTAGTATGGTCACTGACAACACAGGACTGTACGTACCGGTACGCCTGGGCCCGCCGTTGCTTCCTGGATCGTTGTCGTTCAACTACAAGATTGGTATTTCGTCTACACCGCCTACCGTGCAGCGTGTATTTGTCACCAATTCCGAGCTCAGCAGTGGAGGGGCCTTTGGCGTGGGCGATGATATCGTAATCGCAGTCCAGTTCTCGGCTCGCGTCGCAATGCCTGCTGGCACTACTGCGCCGACTCTACGTCTGGCGTTTGCTAACAGTGT
Source organism: Pythium aristosporum (assembly GCA_023337755.1). NCBI lineage: Eukaryota > Oomycota > Peronosporomycetes > Pythiales > Pythiaceae > Pythium > Pythium aristosporum. Next base: position 6,410 of record JAADXL010000401.1, on the reverse strand, counting down.
GCGTAGTGCGGCGTATCTCTCGGGCGACCGATCGGCGACGTGGCTCTTTACTATTCGAGTAATCGCTGGCGACCGAACGGCGTCAGTCCTCGAGTACGTCGATACAAATTCACTTGTTGTGGCGGTGGTGCCCGGTGGGTTGTTTGCCACAGCGACGACGCTCGTGCTCGCGGCGAATCCGCAGCTTCCTGCGGTCGGTTCGTCGGGCAGCTTGTCGGCTTCACGGATCCGCGTGGTGAGTGCTCCACCCACTGTCATCGCCGTCAGCGCACTTGATCGTGACGGCATGTACGCGCTCGGCGACAGGATCCGGATCGGCGTGCGATTCTCGTATCGTGTCTCGGTCGTGGCCACGGCTGCGTGCTCGCTCGAGCTGTTTCTCGGTGGAGATAAAGCGACCAGTGCGACCCTTGTTGGAGGCTCGACAACGAGCGTGCTGGTCTTTGAGTATCGCATTGTCGCTGGCGATCGATCTGGTCGTCTTGATTATCGCAGCACCTCGAGCCTGAGCTGCAGCGTCCTCCAATTGACCGCTAACCCCAGTTTGGCAGCCGATACGACGCTGCCAGCACCAGGGGCCGACGGGAGTCTTGGCTTTGCGTCTCGTATCCAAGTGGACGCAGCTGCACCACGGATCGTTTCCGTGTCTTCTTCTCTCGCCAACGGTGTCTACGGCAGTGGTCAAGATATCAATATACTGGTCACGTTTACCGAGGCAGTCGAGATATCTGAGGTGGCAAGATGCAACCCGAAGCTGCGGCTCGCGATCGCCAACACGCACCAGCCGCAGTTGCGACGACTCGCAGGTTATCAGACTGGCAGTGGCACGGCGACATTCGTCTTCCGATATACGACGAGCCCAGGTGACATGGCCTTCCCACTGGCGTATGACGGCGTGGATGCTCTCTACATGGACGCACCAGACTGCATCATGCTAGCAAGCTCGGCCAGTCGACGACGATCGTCGATTCGTCTGCCGACACCGCGCGGCTCGGGAAGTCTCAGCAACAACCGCGATCTCCAGATCGACGGGATTGAGCTACCACGCATTGTCACCGTCACGAGTGACATGGCCGACGCTATCTACACGGCCGGAGACATTGTGATGATCGCCATTGTCTTCACAACCCCCGTGGTCGTGACCGGTGTGCCATACCTGCGGCTCGATGTTGGCCAGCAAGTAGAGGGGCGGGCACTGTACCAGAGTGGCAGCGGCTCTACGCGGTTGGTATTTGCCTACACAATCCAAATAGGGGACCACAGTGACCGTCTCGACTACGTGCGGTGTCCAGATTCGGCGAGGGAGCGCCCGCGCAGGCGCGAGTTCGACAAGCTCGTCATGTGTCTGCAAGACGCCAACGCACTTCAGCTTGGTGCTGGAGGGAAGATCCAGCGCGTCGCGACCGTGCCGTCGGTGGATGCCGTCTTGGATCTTCCCGAGGTCAACCGATGGCCCAAGCTTCGCGTCGCGACGTCGCGCCAGGACTTTATCTACGTGAACCAGCTCGAAGACACGACTGATCTTTCCGACCAAGAGCGCCAGCAAGTGATTACAGCCGAGGCGGCGCGGCGGCTCGCAAATGATTTTCTATGGCACAGCAAAAGGCGTCACTGTGTATCTACAGCAACGGCATCCCGCGCGAACCAACGCCATTGAAAGTGGTTGAACAGCGGTACTTTATCGAGCTTACGCGGTTTCCAGTCGTGCAGCCCAATCCGCTGTCTCTAAAGGGGTTTGACGGTTTTATTGGCGTCATGCTCAATGGAATTCCTTTCAAGAACTCACCAAGTGCTCAAACGGACGCGTGTGGCGGAGTGATCGACGACCACAATCGGTACTTCTACTCCGACCTGCCGTCGTGTTGGATTGCCAACGCCGTCGCTGCGTTGGCGCCATCAACTACCTCGGATGGTGTGCAAAGGAACCCGTTTCTCATGGTTGGTTATGCCTTCGACGGCGTACCGGTCTATTATTTCTACGATGAGACCGGCGACATTCCCAGCCAACTCGATGAGTGTAACGGTATGCGCGGTCGTGACGGCGCGTATCGATATCACCTGAGACCGTCGTCTTCATCTCGTTTCATGCCTTGTCTTCAGGCAATCAATGACTCGCCTTCAGCCGTGCGAGGCGAGGCGGCCAAGCTGCTTCGTGCGTTTCGGTTCCCCGTGGATATTCGTCATGTCGACGGGCTCACTTTGTCGTCGCTCAGTCGGTTTGAGGGCTTGGTCATTGACGAAAACCCGTCGACGATGACAGGCACAGCGACGTGGCTGAATCCGCGTGGCGTATCGGTCGTGTATACGGCCACGACCATCACAGTACGAAGTACAGGGATCCCAGATGGGGCGTACGGGCCGTTCCCGAATGCGTACAACAGCTTTGTGGTGCGCGAGCAAGACTATGCGTTCCAATTACCGCGACAGCCGGTAGTCGCAGCTCGCACCACTGCGCTTCCCGTGGATGCCCCCGTCGGCGTCATGTTGAACGGCGTGCCATTCTTCTCGAGCCAGTCCATTGTGTACAAGGGCAACATCATGGACCCCAAGTCTCCTGTGTACTGGATGCTCGACAAATGCCACGGGCTCGTCGACGCCGGCGGTAACTATCGATACTATGGCACACCGGATTGTCTGCTAAGTGAACTGGGCGGGAAACTCACGCCAGGACAGCCATCGCCGATGCTTGGGTATGCACTTGATGGCTTCCCTTTGTATGGTCCCTATACTGAAAGCGGTGTCGCACCAACCGACCTGGACGCATGCAACGGCCGCGTCGGAGATGACGGCACGTATCGATACCATGTGACACCCGGGAAGGCGCCGTATTTGATCGGCTGCTTCGCCGGCACGCCTTTGTTCACGGCGAATGATGAGGTGCAGCGGAGCCTGAGCTACGCCAAGGCCCTTCGTATCGACACGCAGCGACCTCACATCACACAGATCTTCACGAACAAGCATCCCGGCATTTACACACTGAGCGAGACGCTCGACCTTGTCGTGGTCTGGTCTCATCCCGTAATCGTAGACGTCACAAACGGTGTCCCCACGCTCATGGTCCCAGGCTCCATGCAGCAACCTCAGGCCATCTTCAAGGCGACCAAGAGCACACCGACTCAGTCCGTCTTTGAGTATTCAGTCACACCGGCCGAGGCCGCGCTACTGGAGTACAACTATGATTTTCGCTCGGCAATCCAGCTCAACGGCGCAACGATCAAGCGCGTAGCCGCAACGCCGACGGTCTCTGCCGATCTCCAGCTCCTCAGAGCTGAGCGCAACTCACGGTTTGTCTCCAAGCACCAGCTCATTAAGGACCTACGCGTCGTGCTGCGCGGACTCTACCATCCGCACGCGTCGGATCTGAGCGTGAAGCTCTTCCACGACACGCGCACAGCGACGATTGTGGATCGCTGTTGTGGACACATGGCGTTTGGTGTCCCGGACGACCAACTCCGCATCAACAACGCACAGCTCCACATATTCCCCGATAATCCAACAAGCGGTGTTGGCTGGGGCTATGGATTTCAAGACTTTTCTGCTTTGAAAAACCTCGCACGAGACGGCGGCGCGACCGCCTTGCAAAGTGGGACGAGTGGTTCATGCCATGCGTCCAACGCTATCGACGGACGCGTGCGCGGCACAGTGAGTCGCCAGGACATCGCTCAAGCCACGTCGTCTTCCACGACGTTCGCGTGGTGGGAACTGAGACTGCTGAAACCAGTTGAGATTGGCACGATCCGTGCCTGGCTGCCACAGCAGCCGGAGCGGCTTCCTGCCGTAGTCCAGATACTGAAGGTCGACTCGGCTGATGGTGTTTCCCAAGTGTACGGGTCCTTCGCGCTATCGTTAATTGCATGGGATGGTGGAGTGTCCACCACGACACGTATCAACTGGAACGCCGTGGCGATGGTGGGCGACGAAGATGGCAAGATCGCGACTCTGGGTGTTGGCAAGGGCGAGTCTCTCGAAGCGAAGATCCTTGCAGCCATGCCATCAACTTCCACGCAAAAACAGCGATTGTACGTGACCCGCTCACCGGCATCGGCTCTCCTCTCGGACCACGGCGCGTTCACGTGGTCAATCACGTTTCTGCAAGACCCTCAGCTCTATGCGGAAGGTTCCGTGCCGCTCGCTGTCCACGTCAACCAAATCTGTGATGGCCTCGGCGTCGTCACGCTGGACAAGCCGTTGCCCGGCGACGACCGCGACGAGTGGGTCTATCTATCTCGTGACGACACTCAGCGGCCTGGGTTGGATAGCGGCAAAGGAGTCGCACCCATGTTCCCATTCTGGATTTTGCTCTTTGAAGATACGTCGGTCATGAGCGTGGAGAGTTTCCACGAGGCCGTGAACGCGTCGACGTGGTCGTATCGTGTCGACGAGTCTATGAGCCGCGTTCAAATGGTCAGTGTGAACCCTCCGGTAGGGCTCAAGATGACGCAGTTTGTCCGTATCGTCGCCGAGACGCCATCGGCAATTCTCACGCTCGCTGAGGTCGAGATCTTCACTGAGCGAAACCATGTCTTGTCTCAATACGCGAGCGGCACACCCGTGGCGACGCAATTTTACCCTAGCGCCGAGACGTGGTCCCCAGAAGACTCGTTCCGAGAGCGGTTTAGTCTGATGACGAGTGAAGGCCGGTGGACGCTATCGATCCACGACCACGCCACAACGTATCAGCAGTCAGCTGACCAAACACCGACCCACGGCGCTGGTGCGGTCTCCGACTGGGTGCTGTACGTGACCAACCTGGCGGGCAACACGCGTACGTACTATATGGACATTCACGCCCACATCAAGACGCTACCCCGCCACGGGAAATTGTACGTGGCGATCGCCGAGACCGACAGCGAGCACCTCGACCGCGATCGTAATGGCGTGCTGGATCTGGTGGAGGCTGAAACGTACCTCTCAAGCTACTACCTGAGCTTTGACGTGCTCCCCACGGCGACACGGCAGCGTGTGCTGTGGAATTTTCTCACGGGGTACACTAAGAATGGGGGCATTGAGATCTTGACCGACCCAAGCGAGCGCCAGAAGATGGACCCGAGCCGCGTGTGCAATCAGCAGTGCCTCGAGGACCTGAACTTGGACCCGTTCTACTGGCCGGGCACGACCGGCGACCGCGCGCTCAAGCCCATGAGCATTGGAAGGGACCGCGTCGTGCGATATGTCCCACGTGACGGCTTTTTGGGATTGGACACGTTTACGTTTGCGATTGCAATCGGTTCCCAAGAGTCGGCAGTGCGTGGGACTGTGGAGCTGAATGTACAGGAGTGCCAAGACAAGAGCTGCGTCATGGACAGTGCGCTATTGCACCGCATGCGGATTATTGAGTAGTGGATTTGGCGCTCTCTCCCCCATCTCTCAAGTACAAATTTGACCGAAACCTTCAATTTTCGTCGACCCTAATGACAAGATCGGGAGGCTCTGGGGTCATCCATAGAGAAGGGATAACGCTGGTGGGCAGGATATTTATCCACCGTGCAAGCTTTGTTCGAGGAGTATTTCCTCATGGGCTGACGAGAACGACACTCAATTGTGCAAGACTCATTCTTGATTATGTCTGGCGGCGACCACGACCGATTAATCTTGGTTTCGACCACTTCATCCCACGTTGGCTTGGCCCTGGCAGCAAATGCCCGAACAGCCACCGGGGTCCACCGCAGGTTCGCTCTCGATAACCCTCTTCAACTCCGACAGGCTGTGGTTGTAAACTGTTGTGTACGCCACTTACTCCGGCGTCAAATCCAGGTGCAGTGCGCCAGGATACACGATGTCCACGTTTCAATGGGCGTTTCTGGACATGACGACCCTAATTTCATCGCGCTCACACCTCCCTGTGCGATGAACCAGTCGTTACAACGGTTGCCAGCCCGTGCTCAGACACAGCACTCCCTTTCTTGTGGCTATTCTCAAACTCGCTTCGCGCCGCACGATGCAAGCCACCTACGAGAAGGTCGAGACCCCGACACTGACGGAGGTCGTGCCCGAATCGCGCCACCCCGCACTACAGGCCCAGTCAGAGTCTGCGCGAGCACTGACGCATGGCGAAGTCAAGCAGCCAGAGGATGACTCAGGTGGTGACACAGAGCCCATCACGATTGGTCTCGCAATTCGCCGTACACGGCTCATGGTGTTTGCCGCCATCATGATGGCGTCGATAATCGGGCTCACAGTTTGGTTCCACCACGGCATGGAGTTGGCGCATTTCGAGAGCCGCGACTAGACCACAAAGGAACAGGCCAAGCTATTGGACGACTATAACGCGTACTCGGGCAACGTTGCGAGTATCTTTGCCAAGCCCATTGAGCTCTTCGTCACAGTCGCGGTCCAGGTGATCGTGTTGAGGTTCATGGCCGACACGTTTACGCGTCCAGAGATGAGCTGGAAGATCTCGGCTGTGACGC
>JAADXL010000400.1:0-29113 GCA_023337755.1 Pythium aristosporum | reverse complement strand
CGGTCGCACTGTTTGACGACGCGCGCGATCTCTTGACGTTCACCGATTACAACTCGGGATACCGGATCAATGGAAAAACAGTGCAGGCTGCTGCGTACGGCCATGTCCGCATTCGCGTCACGTACCGCCCCACCGAGGTATGCTTGAGTTCTGGACTACAGTGGTGGATGTGACTCTCTAACTTGAATCTGTGGCGGTGTGGACTATTTATTTAGATCGGGGAGCGGTTTGTCGAAGTCCATGTGCAGAACCTCCATGACTCGCGGAACGCAAAGATCCTGAAGATCCATGCCGTGACCAACAAAGAGCACCACAGGTACATGTGTGGTTGTTGGATGGTACGGATGAACGAGATTGATCAGAGTGCTCACCTTTGGTTTGCGATGTTGTAGAGAGGGTCTCTCCATTAAGGAGCCGAGTGGGTCGTATCTCATGAGTGGGAGCAAGCTGGATTTCGGGGACTGCTATTCAGGGATCGCCACGTGCAAAACATTGCTGCTCAAGAACACGACAGAAGCATCGCTGCACGTCGAATTGACCAGCGATCGACCAAAGGAAGTGACGTTTGAGCTCAAACTATTGCCGAACAGAGCCCGCGCGTCGCGCACGGCCCGCACAGAGGACGCACTCTCACCAGCTGACTCGAACGAAGACTCGAGTCGCAAGGGCAGTCTGTCACCGGATGCGGCCTCAAAAGCGGCAGCCGCTTTTGCCTCTTTTGAAAGTCCCGCGGGGTACGGTGCCGACAGCGATGACGATGGAGACGACAACGAGGTACGCGCCGTATCGAACCCATCATATTTGCGGTGGTCGCTCATCCGATTTAAATGAATGCCAGGGTGAATTCTATGATGAGGATATGACCCTCACCACCAAACGTCTGTCGTTTGAAGAGAACCCACAGGGAGATGTTGATGACGCCGACGATGATTTCGAGTTCGACCGTGAACCACGTCCGACACCGCGAAGTCCTCCGCTTAGTCCCAAAGCTCGAACACCCACTCGGGCGTCCGACACTCGTCGCCGACTGACAAAGAAGAAGTTGCGAAGACCGTCGAGAGCTCTCACTCGCGTTCGTGACGGGTCCTATGAAAGCGGGGCGGACAGGTACGAATTATTACGATTCGCTTCCACGGTACAGACGTTGTGATCCAGTTTACTTGTCTTTCATACGCAGTGGGAGCATTTGCTCTTCACCCGAACGCAAATCGCGAGGAGAACTGAAGCGGCGCAACTCTGCATCGCTTGATGATTCGAATGGTTCGAATTTTCTTGTCGAAACGTTGGATCTACCCCCAGGCGTGGAACGCACCATATTGGTCTGGTACTCTCCGGCCAGTGCAGATTCGGTCTCGCACGCAGATGATGGCGTCGACTCGAAAGCCTGTCGGCTCTCGAAGCAGACTTTTCGTGTGTCATTTCGCTGCTTCCAGATTCAGGGTTCATGGCAACAAGCTCAGGCACGCGTGTACGACCGGACCCTCGGCAAATCGATCCACGTACGCGCACGAACGTGCACCTCGCTTGTCACAGTGACGCCATCGATCCTCCATCTTGGGGACTGCAACATTGGTGAACTGAAGGGTAGCGCGTGCGTGCTGACGAACCATTCGGAACTCCCTACGACCGTGCGACCGTTGGTGACCTCGAAAGTCATTTCCACGGTCCCCAACGATGACATTGTGCTTGGCCCAAAGCAGTCGCTCGAGCTCAAAGTAGAAATCATCCCGCGCAAAATCAACCCGAACTACTCGCGAATGATCTCCATCATCAATGCCAAGAACAAGGCAAACATATCTCAGGTTTGCGTGCGCTCCAGCAACATGGATGCCCACCATGTCATCTACCACTCGCTGTTTTACAAGTTGCTGACGCCGTCCAAATCCGCATTCCTGAATTTTGAGCACGTTGCGATCAACGCGTTCGGCATCCAGGTCTTTGACCTGGAAAACATTACGAGTGCGCCACTACCTCTTTCGCTCCAGACGTCGGACCCAGGTCGTGTTCGGCTGTACGCATTGCGGCAGGCGAGCGATGGTAGCCCTCTCGTTGGAAGGAAGCAGCTCAGTGGTGAAAATCAGCGCAGCATCTCCGACAAACACGGCGCAGTCGCGATTCACCCGTCTCTCTCGTCCGGTTCTTTGAGTTCCCAGTCAAGTAATTCACGACTCGCTCTCGCCAGCACTGCCACGCCTTCATCGTCAACTACTCTACATGGAGGCAACCGGCAAAGCGCTCGACTAATTCGCCGTCGCAGATCCTTCGGATGCGAAGCAGAACTTGCTTCTCCATCAGCGACTCACTCGGGAATGAAGAAAAGTACCGCTTCCTCTGTGTTGCGGAGTTATCTCGCGAAAAAAGTGTCGCTCGCTTCCGCCACGGCTTCGGCTGGTTGGTTGACAGTTGGAAGTGCATCCAATCAGGCCGAAGCGAACAGGTCCAGCAAGATCGACGGCGAGAAAGCAGGCAACGGTAGTGGTAGTGGATCTACCACACCGCCCCTGGCTGCCGTCGTAGAGGGTCACATTCTGGAGCGATCGTCGTCGGCAAAGCAGCGTGGCAGCTTTACCGCTGGGCCTCTGGCTGGCGGCTCAACTACTGCTCTCTTGAACACATTGGATCCTGTTTCTGCAGCCTCCGAACTCCAGGCGTTACTCGAGTTGTACGAGTTTTCAAGACTGGAGTGCGACCGCTACTGCCATTCTTCCGTGCCCAGTGTGGAGAAAGAGCTCGAAATTGTCAGTATGATTCGCGAGCGATCGAGACAGTTTCAGGCGCTTGTGACGGAGAAAAAGCTACTTTTGATCGCTGGCGTCAAAGACCGCAACATTCGGATCCCTGCGAAGTCTCGTCAGCGAATCATCGCGGTATTCAGTCCGTCGTCAGATCTTCCCAGTCAAGAGGCAGTCAAGCTACGCATTGAGAAGCTCAAGATTTTCATTACGTTACCTCCTGGAGGGAACAAGAAGGCGGTGACCGATGCTGCCCGCTTTGATGCGTCCAAGGCCGCGTGGGCGACGTCCAAGCATCCCTTTGATTCGCGCCCATCCGTGCGAGAACTGCTTGTAAAAGGCCGCGTATGTCGCTCCGTTCTGAACGTCAATCAGAAGAACATCAACTTTGGCCGGATCACCGTATCATCGAGAAGCTCTAAGAAACTAGTCGTCCAGAACATGTCGGCCATCCCGCTGATGTACTGCGTCGAGAAAACAGGCTCAATATCATCCGCCTTTCTCGAGATCAAGGAAGGTGAGGTGGGTGTCGTCAAGGGTTTTGGCACCAAGGAGATCTCGTTCGAGTTTCAGCCAACGCTGGCGGGTCCGTTTGAAGAGAAGCTTAAGATCACCAACGTCCAAGACCCCGAGAACAACACTGTTTTCGTCACGATCAAAGCCAAAATCGTCAAGCGAGAGACCTTCAAGTTGCTTCAGTCAGGTCAAGTGTTGTCGCTTGGCAAGTGTCTTGTCGGGGAAAAAAGCGAGACGATCAAGATCGCGGTCCGCAATACAAGCCGCAAGAAGAGAGAGTATGCTATTCAAGTGGATCCGACGTTCTCAAATCCGCATCTGCGGCCGACGTTTTACTTTGCTGTCGACGATGCACCGTCCGCAGTCATCACGCAAGCGCAAGAGAAGAAACTGGACGAAGAATTGGAGAAGCTCGAGCATAAACTTCGCATTGCCGTCACGAAAAAGAAGACCGAGAAAATCGCCACATTGAATCAGAAGATTGGCCGGGTGAGGGCGTTACTGAGTGGCGAGCAAGTGCCAGATGAGCCAACGAGCGATACAGAAGAGGGAGGCGTAGGGAAGGTCGCGGCATCGCAATCGATCGAGTTTTTGTACGATAGCAACAGCGAATCGGAGCTGTCCGAGTCTGAAGCCCCCACGCGCGCGCGGTCTGCGAGGCGTTCGCGTTCGAGGGAATCGAGCGTAGAAAGATTATCATTGACCCCGGCGACGGTCAGTCACAGCACGACCAACACCCTTCAGTTCACGTTGGAAGCCGAAGCGATTGGTCGCATCGTTGCCTACGCGATCTTTCATCCGGTGCGACCAGCTGCGGCGACACCAGAGATGAGTGCGGAAACTAGTGACGAAGCCTTGCCGCGGCAACAGCAAGGCTCAAGTCTCCCCCGGAGCCAAAAAGCTCGCAAGCGCCAGCTGCGAAAGGAACTAGCACCATTTGTCGGCGTGGGAAAGCTGCTGCTTTTTGAGCAACAAAACAAGGACGTTGTGAAGGAGCTTCAGTACAACGCCGACGTGTTCGTGCGCACGCCAGCGGGCGAAGCTGCCTACTATCGCTCCGTTGGGAAGGCGCCCCTTCCGCCAGTTCCTCATGGTGGCCTACCGAAACGACCCAGTCTTCGCGCTATGCTTCATGATGACGACGACGTCGGCACGACAAAAGCTGAACAGGAACGAAAGGACAAGGTTCTCGACATAACGGCGCCGACAAGAGCCCAAGCAGCTTCGGATGGTACCGGAAAGAGCAATGAAGAAGAATCAACTGAGGCGCAGAATTCCGGACAGATCCGAGTGGCGATTGAACCTGACATCGGAGGTAGTGGTCGCCGAACCGCACTTCTGGTACCGCTTGATGAGTGTCCAAATAACACAATCGGCTGGTCGTTGACGCTCACAGGGCCTACAATCGAAAGCGAAAGTGGCTTGAGTGTCATCACTGAAGTCCATTGGCGTCCAAATGACGCTTTCCGTGGGCTGTTTTCGTTGACGGGTTGGACAAAAGCGGTTGATCAAACCGTGAGCGACGCAGCCGGCGAAACAATCGAACCGCTTCAACAGGAGCTTCCTCTACGCGTGCTCGTACGCGACGGAGCTTCCACCACAGTCCTCTTGAAGTGGATCTACACGGCTGGGTCTGGGTTTGGCTCCAGCACGGCCATCGCTTCGTGCATTAGCGGTACGACACTCGACCTCGTATCGAAAGCAGTTCAAATCTCTATCGGTGCGCTCGAGGTTATCGAGCTTGGGGGCGACGGCCAATCCCCGCCTTGCGTGGCGAAAGCGATGGATGTTGCGCTCGTGAAAACGGCCCAAAAATCGCTTTACCTCGACACAGAAACCCTTGACCTTGGACAGCATCAGCAGAACAGCGACGTGAAGGGACACTTCATCTTGCGAAATCGGTCTCGTCAGCTCGTGAAATTTCTGTTGCTGCCGTCGGCCGTGCGCGACCAGCAAACAACTGTTGGTGAATTTTCTTTCGAATCGTCGACGGGCAAAGTCGATCCGCATTCCCACACAATGGTGCGGTTCACGTTCCGAGGCACAGTACCAGGACAACACCTCGAGCAAATTTTGGTACGAAACCTCAACGATCGACTGGACTCGCTCACCCTGAACGTGTCGGTGCGAGTGACACGGCCCGTCTACGTGCGCATCCCAGAGCTGGATCCGCATGCGACAGGAACGTTGGACGTACTGGATTTTGGACCATGCTTCGTCACGCCCGAAATGCAGGACACAAGTGTCGACAGCCCGAATGTCGGGTTAAAGTTCAGCAAAGTCCACAAGCTCACGCTGGTGAGCCAAGTGAAGGAAACGCTGGTGCTGTGTGCCTCATCGAATTTGAAGACGCAGTGCTACGTATATGAAAATGCACGGCTTCACCGCGAGGCCACGCAAGTAATGTTGGCCGGCAAAACCACCACGGATTTGTACGTGGCCGTGCGACCCCGCTTGCCGGGCGATGCGTTCAAGTCGGGTGCATGCCGTGATCTAGTTGGCGGTATACGTGTTCAGCTTTTCAAGTTTACGGAAGTTCCAGCGACGAGTACGGCTGACGGGGAGGATAAAGGCACCACGTCCAGCATGGTGGCAGAATTTACTGTCAAGTTTGTGGGTGTCGCGGGGGCGAGTCTTTCGCGCGTGGTTCCGTCAACGATCGAGTTCTACATGGAGTCGCCCTCGTCGTTCTTCCGCCATGTGAAACGAGAAGGACAGATCGAGATTGTGAACATTAGCAAGGCGCTGCCCCTCGTCTATCGGCTGTTTGTAGTGAGTGACACGGACGGATACTCGGATACGGATCAGGGATTGACTGTGGAGCTATCGACCACAAAGGGTGAGATCCGTCCAGGTGACAGTGGTCACGTTCACTTCACTGTCTCAGCGTCTGCGATCGGACTCTTCCGACGACGAATCTTGGTGGAGAATATCCATTATCCAGGGAAACTCAGCGCTATCGATCTTGTGCTCTTCGTCGACAACAAAACACTTCGTTGCACTGTGCTTGACAACAAGAGTGGGTCTGTTGCAGTTACCACGCCGTCTAACAAACCTGCTGCCGCGACAACGACGTCGACGCAGAGCTTGGAAGTCGGGTTTGTCCCGGTAATTAAGCTGGAAGAAGAACTTGGTGACGTGTGTGGGTCACAGCGTTCGTCTGGGTCAAGCGAATTGGAAGTGTCGTCAATGCATCGTCGGTATCGCATTTGGCCAGGGAGTGGTGGCCTCCTCCGGGATACCGGTATGGCAAGCGAACATTCATTTGTGTTGACGAACGCGCAAAACAAGGGGGACTTGATTGTTCGACCCATTAGTACCCTACCTCTCTGCTTTCAGTGGAGTAATGCTGACTCCTCAAGTGTCTCGTGGCGACACATTCAACCGACAGCTTTCTCCGCAACCTTGAATCAAGTTCGGCATCTCCAATCCGACGAGTCTCAACACGAAGAGCGTAGTGGCTCCAGCAAGCCCATCTTTTACGGCGGTGTCTACAGGATACCGCCCAAGAGCTCGTGCCGTCTATTTTTCCGGTTCGCTCCAATTGCCGCGACGGCGCCACTGCACACCGAGTCGATCTCGTCCGGGAAAGCTGTGTCCATGAAAGGAATAATTTCCATCCAGGGATTTACAGCTGGGCACACTGGAAGCTCGGCAACAACACTTCGGATGATTTCTCTGCATGGTACGTATGCCGAATCACGCTTGAGTGTCGGAGAGAGTTTCGTCTCGCTGGGAAAAGTCGGCTACTCGCTTGGCTGGCGATCGTCCAGTTTTCAACTCACTGTCCAGAACGTGTCCGACATTCCGGCGTGTTTCAGTGTTTGCAGCTTTTCCGACGCGATCGTTGTGAGGAGGATTGATGGTGCGTCAGCTATTTCGCTGGAGACGGAAAGCCGAGAAGATCACAACAAAAGAGAAGACGTCCCAGTGACGTTATCGTCGCTCGCACTCGCCGTTGCTCGCTGTACAGCGTGGAGAATCGAACCTTCCAAGGCGTGCGTGATGGAAATGGAGTTTGTCCAGACTTCCTCTGTACGTACACTCTACCCATTGATACAGCGCTGACAGTCCGATAGTTTCTCTAACTGCCATTGTCTGTCATAGGCATTGACTGCTGGACTCCACACCTTCCCCCTCAAAGTGTTCAACCTGCTGAACCCACATAATGTTGTGCTGATCAACGTATCAGCCCAGATTGTGTCGAGTTATGCGGACGTGACAGTTGACCCGGAAAGCTCTGGTGGATCAATTGGGATCGGCAACGACGCAGCCGAGATCGGATTTTTGCCGCCCGTGACTATTCCTCCGGTATCAGATTCTTCGGGCAATGCGCGAGGACCTAGCTTTTGGTTCTCGGTCAAGAATGTCTTCGATGAAGAGCTGTCGGTGACACTTACCGCGCGGCTTGTCGATCGGTTCAAAGGGTTCGTTTGTGACGTTTACTGATCGGGAAGATAGTGCTCACACTCACGCTCACACTTATTCAATCTCTGTAGGATTGCAGACCTGGAGATTTGCTCCCGATCGTCCAACACGGCGATGAATGCATTCTCCGTGGCGCCAGGCGACTCCGTCGACATCCGCGTCATTTGTCAAGTCCGTCCATCCGCTCGCATCACGCCAGATCTGTTTGCAGACACAGATCGTCATTTCAACGGCGATTTGCTCACATTTGGCAGCGTGGATCTCGACATCACTGTGCAAAATATGAAGGATGCCACACAGCACAAGGAGATTCTGGTGCGCGGCAAGGTCCAACCAGGAAAAACGTTCACAATTTCGTCGTCAACGTTGCATTTCTACGCTGTCGCGAGCGATCTTCCGTCCGACATGCCCGTTGACTCATTACCATCGTCATTGCGAACAAAAGTGACAGCCAGTCGAGATCTGGGGTCATCCACTCCACCGTTAATCGCTGAGGCGAGCAAGACCACTTTGTACCAGCTGAAGAATCCATCCGAAACCTTCTGGATCCGCAACCCGTCCACGACTCAGCCGCTGAACTTCTCGATCGACCAAGTGCCCATGCACAGCGCTGGGCTGTGTGTGATCAAAGGCGCGAGCGCCAATGAGATGTACGCAATGAGTGAGCATATCCAAGCAGTATCCAAGCCCTCCACCGGGATGATCCCTCCGGGCGAAGCAATGAAGATCACGGTGTATCTGGAAGAGGCTCCGCTATCGACTGGTGACACGTCGGATGTCGATTCCGTCGGATCACTGAGCAACGGTGGAAAGGCAGCGTCGCTGCTTCACAAGATGCGGCACCATCCGTCCTGGCGCAGCAACTCCTGGGGCGCTGAGATGGACGACAGCAAAATCGACCCGACGCCTCAGTGCCGCATGTTTCTTACGGTGCGTGACGTGGATATGACGAGTGAGTCCGCTCTCGTTGGGGAGATCGATGTGCATTTGGTGCTTCAGAGTGCTCCGACTCCAGTTATCCCAGGCGCCGATGTGTCCAAGCAACACTCCACCATGGATAGTTCGTTGCTGGGCGCTGCCTTCGCCGCCCGTGAGAAGAGGCTCTCGACACCCAAAACTACGCTCCAGCTCCCGGGGGTGCTCAATTCACCTGTTCAAGGCGAGCGAGCGGCATCGATGCGAGAAGGGAGTGTGCTGGACCACTTCGAAGAACTGGACATCAGTTCGATTCGGTCGGGATCTACAGCTGCAAGGAGGAGAAGCCACGTCCCAGCGCTGAGCGTGCGTGGATGCACACCATCGGAGAGTACCACACTCGAAACGACTCGTTACGTCATTGATGTGGGCCAGCACACTGTTCGGAATGGAGGAGAAGTGGAGTGGGAAATCACCGTCGAGAGCGTGTTCAGCCAAATGTCGGAGGCCAACAGCGGTGGTGCGCCCGACGCTGGAGTCGAGTACCGCCTATATCTTGTTGACCAAACGGCGAGTTCGTGGTGCCAACTCAGCCGTGACCGAGGTTCGCTCGACCGCAGCCGCAGCTACCAGAGCATCGTACTCTACTTCCTTCGCGACCGCATTGGCGTGTACTCGACATTTTTGGTGCTGCAAAACGTCGGGAATCCCGGTGATCTAAAGATTATTCAGGTCAAACTCGAGGTCGTCGCCGATCTCAATGCCCTTCGAAGCATGACGTCCGGCATCGACCCGGCGACCCATTTGTTCCGCGTGCTGGTGTCCAGTCACAGCGCGCCACGCAAGTTACGTCGCCAGAGTGAGGACACCATGTCCACCGCACCGGTATCAACGGCACCTGGGACTAGCGCGCTCCCACTGGTCGTGGACTTTGGAGAGGTCTACTACCACAAGCTCTACCACAATCACTCGATTGTAATCGAGAATGCGTCGTCGATGACGCTCGATTTCACGCTTTCCAGTAGCGCACAAAACGAGGTCAGCTTCTCGGTGTCGCCAACGTCGTTCACGGAAGTGACCACCGTGACACTCGGTGCGGGTGGGCGGACACAAGTGTTTCTCCACTTTCGTCCACGACCGCAGTCGACTGGTCCGGGTGAGAATGGTGCTATTGTTGCGTCGCAAGACGAGCCGTGGAGCCGAGAAGTCGAGGTGTACATAAACTGTCGCCTTGTTAAGGATTTTCGAGAGACGGTGGTACTTCGCGCGCTCTGCTATTCGCCGCAGCTCACTGTCCACGTCGCTTCATCGACGCCCGAGCTCGTGTCAGTTGGCCAGAGTGCGTTGACAAACGAAACGATTGCCCAACCAACTTTTCTGGGAGTTGTCTTTGCCATGAGCGAGTCGACGCTCAGCCAGACAAGCGAAGGTGGCGCAGGCGCCTCTACACCAGACACGGAAGTACGGTACTTGGTCGTACACAACACCAAGGACACACGAGCGCGAGTCGCCATGCGGAACGATAGCATGTTCTTCACGGCTGACGCTGTCGCGGACGACCATGGTGCGGTCGTTGTTGATCATTTGGAGAATGGAATCTGTGCCGGCCGGCGATCAACTGTGTTGGTGTCGATCGCGCCGAACAGCTCGGCTGTATTCCGGATCACCCCCGACGTGGAAACGCTCCGGAGACACCGGCAGACTTGGGACCACAGCGTCAAAGAACATATTACGCTCTACAACATCAAGCAGTTCGCCGAGCATTATCAGGTCACTCTCTGCTTCACTTGCAGGTAACGTCACGCAGTACCACCCTAGCCTCCGGTTGATTGCATTGCACTTACCTTTTTTTTCTATTTCTCAGCAGTGTCACAAGCTACTACATCCCACCCCACATTGTCGAGACGTATCCGCTCTCGGCGCTGGAAGACACGATAGCCAAGTTTCTGCAGGTGCGGACAAATCACTGTGTTGTCGCTGTGGAGCATGACTCCGTTGACTCACTCTATTGTCGATTCTGTACAGAACTACAACGCCACGTGGAAATGGCTCATCTCGTATCACAGCAAGCCGTTGGACAGCAACGATAGCTCGAGCGCTCAAAAGCCAGCGACCTCGCTGTCTCTCACACGGCTCGCCGAAGTCCTCGGTGAGCTGGAGGACGCGCTAGAACAGTCGTCGTTACTGAGTCCACGCAAGCCCGGCCAGACCGCTGGTTTCGGTTCGGCGTCGAGTGGTTTCCCCGACTCAGCGACACTCCAGGACCGCGAGACACTCCGGCTGTTGTTGCAGTCGTATCGGGCGTTGTATTTCGACTTTTTCTACATCACGGATGAGCTCATCTGGTACGGCGTGCGCAGCAACGCCGTGCGCCACAGCCTCATGCTCGCGGACTTGGCCTACGGAGTCGTGTTCAACCACGAGATCTTTCGCGCGTTCTTGGCGCAGACGAACGAGTCGGTCATTTTCCCGCGGCTGCTGCTGCCCTGGAGTCGGCAACTGCACCACTTTTTGAGCTTCTTCCCCGAGAGCCAGGAGGCCACGCGGCCGTTGCGGCAAGTGTACGAGCAGCTCCAAAAGTTTGAGCTGCTCGGATGAGAAAGGTGATAGAAGTCGCACACGATCCATGTATGTAAGATGAGGAGATTCAACTACCCTCCTCGTCATCTATCGACTTGAATCTCAGAGCTCGCGCGAGTTTATCGCCTGACATATCTATTCGCTTCACGACATTTCTCCAGTATCCCCTGTCGACCTAGATTAGCACGAACATCTTTGAGTGCATCGCTTGCACTCAGAGTTAGCACCAAGAAGAGAAAAGATCCACCCGACAGAAAAGTCAAGGCGGGGAGATCGGACACAGACCTCACCGTCGACGTGGGTAGTGCTTGCCCTCGATGGTAAGGTTTGGGGTTTGATTGGGGGCGTTATCGTTGGGCGAAGAGCCTCGAGCACTTGCCGGGAGGGCGGAGAATGTGCTCAAGGGAACAGCGCCAAGCTGAATGAGACGTACGCTCTCAGGGCTCATGTTACAGCCATTTTGATGAGCAGGCAATAGAACCTCTATGATGCATGTCTTTGGAGTTGACGGAGATAAACGCCACTATTTGCTGACAGAATTACCTGTCTATATATGATATACTATTAGATCCAATAATGGCTACAGGCTGACTCTTTCTGCTTGATACTTTCAACCGCACAAAGCAATAGACCACGATTAGCTTAGCCTCGCCTCTCACGCATGCAGTCTGGGTACTGATTCATGTTACTAATGCTGGCCGTCGGTCATCGAGCGAGGGAGACGGCGATGGCGAAGTCGGCGCGGGAGTCGTCGCGGCGCTCGTCTCATGCGAGCGACCGCAAGCGGCCGCGCAGCGACAGCGACAGCGAAAGCGACTCGGAGAGGAACCCACGGGACCACGACCGCCACCGCCGAAGGGAAAAGAAGAAGCGCAAGAGCAGCAGCGAAAAGAAGAAGAAGAAAAAGAAAACGAAGAGCAGCAGCAGCAGCAGGAAGAGCACACGCCGGCGTCGTCACGACGGGGGCGACCCGAGTGGCAGCAGCAACGAAAGCGGCAGTGATAGCGAGCGCGAGTGCGAGGCGCCGAACGGCGGCGTGGATCTTGAGGTGTGTGATGAGCTGTCGGCCATGATGAATACTACTAATCTCTGCTGGGTGTTTCTCTATCACAGCGTGCCACGCAGGTCGTGCGTACGCTGCTGGTCGAGTTCCCGTCCATCTCGTCCGATTTGCTGGCGCTGCTGCAGATGCTGGACGACGGCGAGGCGGCCGTGATCAGCGGCATCGCGAACGCGCGCGTCAAGACGCTGCTTAGCACGCTGTTCCCGCTGCTGGGCCTCAAAAAGGTGCTGTAACTCTACCGGCTAGAGTTTCCGTGCTTGTGACGAGTGCTGACTGCTGGAGTTCTCTACCGTTAGCTGCGGAAGCCCGAAGACGCGTACACCGCACCAAGCGGCAGGCGTTCCAGTCTACTGGAGACCGTGGCCGCGATGCTGACGAGTGCTCCCACGGACGACGGCTCCAGCGGCGCCCTTCCTACTACTGATACGGAGGAGAAGACTGGCGCGCCTACAACTGTCGCTGCTGCGCCACGCAGACGCGAAGCACCGATTGGTCCGATGATGCCGCCGACAGGGTCCATGGCAGGTCAAGTGGACCAGGATGATGACGACGATGGAGATGAGATCGTGGGCCCCGCTCTGCCTGGAATGAAGGGATACCGCGAGGCGGACGAACGCGTCGAGGCAGAGATGGTGCGTCGAGCAAAACAGTTCGAGGAAGACGAGTGGCGTCGCGCGCGAGGTGAGCCACCGACTGGCGCTGCGACCGGCGAGGCGACCGGCGGTCGGCAGGCGTGGATGACGGAGATGCCAGCCGACAACAAAATTTTCAATGATGCGATGGGCCCGATGATGAAACCGCGCACTGGTCAACCCGCTGCGTTCCGCAGCAAGGAACCGGCCAAGATCGACAGCACATGGTTTGATTCCCCCGAGGAGCGTGAACGTGCTAAACGAGCCAAGCTCGACATGTACGTACTCATTGTGTCAATGGTGAGATATCGGATACTCTGATCGTTGATCTTCATTCCGTGTGTCTAGTGAGCTGTTGGGGTACGTGCGAGCCGAGAATGCGCCTGTGGCGCGGCGCACCGATGATGCCTTGCGTCCTCCCAATGCTGGACCAAGCGTCAACGAGTCGATTCTCCCCGCTGCGAACCCAGAGGCTGACAAGGACATGCGACGGCAAATGGACGCGCTCAAGCAGAAGCGGGGCCCATCGTTGCTCGAGCAGCACCAGCAAAAGATCGCCGAACAGCAGCAGAAGGTCAACGCGGGCAGTGACAACCCGGCCGAGCGATCAACATGGAACAGGTTCGTTCACCCACTTCGAAAGGATGAAGAGTCCTTAATGCTCTTAACACTGGATGTAAAATCTGCAGAGATCGCGATCTGACGGCCCGCCGAGGTCTCTCGCAAGGCGACGCCGATCGCATCATCAAGGCGTCCAAAGAGATCAGCTCCAAGTTTACCGCACCGACAGTGACGAGACAGTTTTTGTAAAACAATCATCATGCTCCTCACTCTCATTCACGTTTCTCTGATGAGCTAAAGAGGAACCGAAG
Source organism: Pythium aristosporum (assembly GCA_023337755.1). Classification (NCBI taxonomy): domain Eukaryota; phylum Oomycota; class Peronosporomycetes; order Pythiales; family Pythiaceae; genus Pythium; species Pythium aristosporum. The sequence continues at coordinate 15,375 of JAADXL010000400.1, read as the reverse complement.
AACGATCAGCAGCATGGACGCGACCCAACGCACGAGACGAGCCTGCCAAGTCGTCTCGTGAACGATTGAACGCTCGCTGCTCGCGTCCTCAGCTGGCTTGACTGTTGGGACGACCGCTTTGTCTTCGTAGAGTCGACCAACGGCCTCGCGCATCATTTGTCGCTGGAATTCGCGCTGCTGCTGGATGCATGCTCGCTCGCGTCTCTCTGCGCGGTCCGTAGTCTCCATTTGCTGGCACAGTTTCTCCAGCGTGGGTAGCCGTGGTTCGTCGCCTCCGCTTTCACTACAGGATGGACCACTGTCTCTCGCGACTAGAGTGTCGATCGCCTGCTGCAGATCGCGTCTAATCAACTCAATGCACCATCAGGCAGGGCCTCGCCAAGGCGTCTCAACGACGACACCTCATCGTACCTTGCGTCTTCAAAGCGAGCGAGTCGCGTGAGTGCCTTGGCTCGCTGACTCAACGCACGCACACACGTCGGGTCCAATTGCAGTGCTTGTCCGCAGACCTGCTTTGCCTTTTCCCATTGTTCCATCATCAGCAGACATGACACAAGGTTACACGTCAGCGGCACCTGACTCTGGAGTTCGCATGCGCGCCGTTGCTCCGGCGTTTTCCCAAAGTCGAGCCCTGCCAACGCCTCCACGTATAGCTCGGCAGCCTGCTGGAAGTATCCCTCTCGAAAGGCGTCGTTCCCGCACTGCCGCTTGTCTGCCACCCACTGGTCCTGGTCCCCTCCTCGCTGCTTGATGGCCATGACCTGCTGCGCAGCGTGCTTGACCTTGGCCTGGAGGTCGAGCAGAGCGATCTCCTGGGGACTTGTGTCCAGCATGACACCGTTGTCGAGGGTTCGCTTGAGCGAGACAGTCGCATGGGGCATCGTTGCCACCGGCGCCATCACGGCGTTGATGCTCTGCAGCATCTTGGAGACCGTATACGCATCTGATGTCATTGTTCTTCGTTCGTCTGGATATGTCTTGTTATCTGCAGATCGGGGAATGCACAGACAAAACACAGAAGCACAAATACTCACAAATACTCACAAGCACTGCGAACCGTCGCGACCCGACTGTTTCATTGATAGGCCAGACCGACCCGTTGGATGGCTCATTTCGCTTTAGTGGCAGTTGGCGATGCACGGCGAGCACTTGTGCTGCGGTTCAGCTTACCCTGCTTCTTGGTCTTAAGACCAGTGGCTTTGCCGATGCGACGAAGCAACTGAAGCGTCCACCACCGAGAAAACCTATGACGACAAAATATTTACCAATGCTGAGCCTCATCGCGAGTCCTCGCTCGATAGAAAATCAGCATACCGGAAGATGGGGAGCTTCGCAGCGTGCTCGTCGTTCGCATAGGCGGGCGGATCACACGCGATCGCGAGCAAAAGAAACTGAGGGGAGAGGGGAAAATCGCACGTCAGGAAGACACGACGCAGAGGCTACAGTACAACGGTCATACCACAGGGAAAAGAAGCGCGAAGATGCCCTTGCTCACAAAGTTGGGAACGAAGAAGGTCGCGAGGGTAAACGGCGCGCCAAAGCCGGCAAAATACGCCCTAGAGTAGAGAGAAAGAGTGGGGCGTGAGCGAGTGGCAGTTTGCGTTGGGCAAAAAGAATCTGGATTCGTACCAGTGTTGCTCCAAATGACCAAGCCGTTTCTCGAGGCTCCAGCCAGCGAGCGACCACTTGTACTCGAAGCAATAAAGCGAGTAAAGCCAGCTGAGGTGGATGAAGCTGACCATGGGACCGACCACTGGGATCAAGTACGACATGACGGTCTGCAGCAGAAAGAACGCCACAAGGATTGCTCGGTAGAGCTCGTCACTGCCGATACAGAGCATGTTAGTTCTACAACAGACAGACGCACGTGAGACCACCAACCACTCACCGAATCATGTCGGCCACGGGTGTCGGTGACGGCTTCCCATGCTGCTGCATGTAGGCTACGGATACACCAGTCGTTCAGTACTAGGAATGGAAAGCACATTACACTTCACTCACCATCATCGGCGATCTCCTGGTACCAAATCGTGTTGAGGATGAAACTGATGCAGTAGATCGGGTACATCCAGAGCACTTGGTAGAGGAGAAACACGAACCCGTCGACGCTGTCACGCACGTCTTCGGCCTGGCTCGGACTATCAGGAGACGACTGTGTGAGTAGAGTCAGTGGGCGAAGAGGGGGAAAGCGGGGCATACGCACGCAGCGGCGAAAGAGTGCTGCAGGATCTCGCCAAAGAGGTGGATCACGGGGATCACGACGCGGTCGAAAAAGAAGATGGAGCCGAGAAAGATGAGCCCATTGAGCACGAAGCACTTGGCGCTCGACACGCAGATGAGCCTCGACTGGAGGTAGAAGAGCAGGATGCGGTGGAGCGATATGGCGTGCTGCACGCCGTCGCAAAAGGCCTTGAACGCCAGCGCCGCGTACTCGGCCGCCGACATGGTCGTGTTGTTGGGTGTGCTTGAAGAAGAATGCGAAGAAGGCGAACTTTGCGGATAATCCGTACTTAAGAGTGATGCTCAGCACGTTTCCCTCCCGAATATAGCCATCCCGTTCCTCTCCATGCTCGGGACGCGGCGGCGCGGCGCCGACTGCGCGGGCGTCGCGTGCGAGCACACGCTCGGGCGTCAGCCGCTGCACCTGTACGGGTACCTCTGGACGAAGCCCGAATACCTCGTGGACGACCAGAGCGGTCGCTTCAGCTTCGTCGTGCCCGACACGGTGCTCTTCAAGCAGCAAAAGCCCGTCAAGTGGTTCTTCACGTCGCGGCAGGAGCAGGGAAAAGTGCGATGTGCACTTCCGCCTGAGAGACACAGGACGTCTGCTAACATACCGCTTTGTTGTTCGCAGATCCTGACCAAGAGCAAGAAGAATGTCAATGTCACAGAGGTGCTCCAGGCGTTCCTGGAGCAGCCCAAGCAACTCGCCACCAGCGCTCGCGGCGCAGCAGATACTACCCCAGAGGATGGCGCAATCGTAGCCACATACGTCTACCCAGATCGCTCGTCAAATGGGGAGCTAGTTATGGTTCTCGAACACTTGACCGCGACGGGGCTGCAACGGCTGCTCCTGGAGCGCGAGAAACCACCGATCAGCGTCTTGCAGCGCTTTATCCCGACCAAATCCGGGTACAACCACCTGATCCAGTCCGTCTTCACGGCCGACAGTTGTCTCTTGCGCAAGTGCGTCAATGCGAACGTCGTGAGTGACACGCGGCTCTGTCTTCCAGAGCGCGCTGCCACGTTCGAGGCCGATGAGCGACTCGTCAAGCCACGTACGCGAGCCCTACCAACCGCACCAAGCACCGCACTGTCCATCCTCTGACGTGATAGTCACTTGTAGGTGACGTGACCAATCGAGAGTTACGAGACCAAATCGAGCACATGCACTTGGAGATGAGCAACCACTTGAAAAAGATCATCGGGAAACCGGTCGCACGCAACGTCGCGTATTTCAAGGTCTGTGCACATACCTCGTGACACGCTTGAGTCGGTGTTTGACTTCTCTGACTTGTTTACCGCAGCACGGTGCTGATGGCCGCATGTACCTGCTATGGAGCACGATGCTATCGTTCGAGACGGGGAGTTTGGCATTTGCGAAGAACATGCGTCTGTCACTTTCCCATCAGGATCGCTTGCAGCATCTGATTGCGACTACGGCGGGCTCCCACACACTTGCAGACAAGATGCGCTCAACACCAGCTCCAACGCCGTCGACGAACCCACAGATGAAAATGTGCCCAGCATGTCGATCTATCCTTCCGAGTTCTCTCGTCGAGTTTGTGGTACCTCCCGATCGCGTTTGGCATGCAATGTTTTTATACTCACGTGTACGTTGTGTACATGAAGGCAACATTTAAAGCGATCATTTCTGCTTTTGAAGCTGATCCAAGGCGACATGATAGTTCATGTATCCCGCCTCTCTTGGAGCCGGTCCTTCCTCCCACAAGCGACGAACGGTTCAAGGAGCTCAGTTTTCGCAAGGAGTTTCTGTACGCAAGTACGCTCGCGAACCAAGTCCACCTAACGTGCTCTGACATCATGCTATTATCCTGTCTGGCACAGATATCGAACAATTGCACTCTGCCAACCATGCGCAAAGCGAATATCCAGCACAAAAAAGCCCAAGCCTACTGCAGCAACGGGTACATCGCAACGTTCGCAAACGGTCACAACAAAGACGGACCGAGACAGACCTATTTACATGCAGTCAGCGCATAGTATCTTCTGGGGAAAGGTCGAGCGTGAGGAAGCTGCTCGCGAGCAGAACGGGCGAGAATACATCCAATCTCGCCCACGTTCTGCAATCTCAGCAAGACCCAACCCGCGCATTCGTACGCTTGCAGCGTCACGTCGGCAAGCGCTGTCGAATGGATCATCGCTTAAACGTTTGCTGCCCGACATCGCTGACCGATGGGATACTGCGAGAGTGATTGAGCCAACGGATTGTGCGCAGACTGTGGCGGAGCACTTGCGACAGACCTGCGGCCACTCCTCTCCTGACTCGGACGCGGCATCATTGAGTTCGCCACCCGGAAGATCGCACCATCTGCAGCTCAATGGCACAATGTTAAGGGACTCGACCGCCGTCTTCCACACCTCTCGCACCAGTGTTGTAGCGTCACTTGCGATTCCTGCGCCACCAGCCATGCGTCGCCCGTCGAGCTATGGAACTACTCTCCCACCTTCCGCACGAGTCTCTCGTCTTGAACGCCATTCCAAAGCAAACTCGACGAACTCGAGACCGGTGCGTGGCACGAACAACGTTGAATCTGATGGTACCCACATGAAATCGCCTCCAAAATCTCATATCGAGGCTTCAAAGAGCGCGCCCACGAGCAATGTTATCCGATCAATCTGTGGAGTAGCATGCGACGTGCAAGTTTGCGTCATCGGGGCGGACGATGTGCAGAGTTCGGATTTGAAAATTCGCGCCTTCCCTCTCCGCGATTCGAGTGGAAATCAAGAGAAGATGATAGGATCTCGTCCCGAGGCACTGGAGTTGACGCTCAACACTGGACAGGTGCGGCCCCTTATCGCGTACTCCCTGCAGACTGTTTTCTCATCTCAATGGTGTCACACAGATATTGGAGTTCGTGGCCTGTAGTTCACACTCGGCTGCTGGTGGCGTCCAAGTACCACCCACGGGCGATGCTTTGGTGGAGGTCATACTAGATGGATTGACAATTCAAGATGGCCGGTTATTCGGTCCGTCCGCCGAGTCGCTGAAGCCAGATCCCACCACTCCTCTACCACATGCGAACTCGCCTATCGCTAGCACAGACTCAAGCTTGACAGCCGTGGAGCTCCGTTTCCTGCATGAGACACTTCGTCAATATTGAATCTGTCGTTTTCAGCATGGGGCAGACCAGCTACGACAGTATCATCGGGGTACTTGATGCTTTTTGGTGTAGTCCATTGCACGGAGACTGCAATCGTATCATCGGGGTACTTGATGCTTTTTGGTGTAGTCCATTGCACGGAGACTGCAATATCCATTGCGCGGAGACTGCGATTACTCCGCACCAAAGCAGCAGCAGCACCATCGCTATCGAGTCCCTGGCCACTCGCTTGTTCGAAACCACTTTATCGCTGCGTCTTTCATAGCTGTCGCGCTTCGGATCGACTCGGATCGACCGCGGTTGTCGAGGCTGTTGGAGTATACAGAAGACTGGCTGCACCGACACCTCAACATTGAGTGGCAATATCGGTAGAGCGAAGCACGCAGAACTCTTCGCGCGCGCCATGAAACTGAGCGTGGTTCCACTAGCGCGTGGCGTGAAATAGCGCATGAAGCTCGCTGTGAATGAAACCTTTCAGCACGCCATGAACACAACCGCCTAGCTCGCCTTCAAACAAACGCTGTAGACCGGCGTCGAGCTCGCTGTGAAGAGAATTGTGGAGCTCGCATGGGCTGCATTGAAAAGCGAGTGTGAAGTGTGTCGTGAAGAAGAGTGTGGAACTCGAGCATGGGCTGCATGAATGTCGACTTCTTGGCGAAGATGGTACGTCTTTGGACCTAGTGTGGATACGTAACAGGCTTGCAAGATCTTCGACGTGCCCAAAGTCCGCGATTGCGCGTGGGTGGAAGGTGTCGTGCGTTGCGCCGACCGTCATCGCCAACTTGCAGCCCCATTCGTATCTCGGGGGAAGCTCATTCACTAGTAGTTTGTTTTGGCATGACCACACTGCACAAATGCCACGGGCGCGTCGTGTTGGATGTCATTGTCGCTGTCCGTGAGCATATTCACGACCACAAAGTCGGTAGCTCTGCTTGTTTCTGCTTTGTGCACCGATCGGACGCTTCCTCGGCCGAACGGTGTGATCACTGGGTCACCGACAAGGAACCCACCGGACAAGATCGCCTGCTTGAATCCCTGGCCCGTGGCAGAAGTGTCGGGCTTAAGGTCTTCGACTCGCACAACGCCAAAGCCAAAGCCGAAGCGGACTTGACAAAAGCCACGAGCATAGTTCGTGGATCGCAGGATACCATTACCAAATGTGCGGCATCGCACGACCGCGCCGACCGACAGGATTGAAGATGGCGAGAGATACGACTCGCGGCTCCAAGGAAATCTAATCTCAAGTTTCGTGTCGCCACGAATCGCCGTCACCACACCAGGCCCGTACTTGGTCGCGACAGTGCTCCCCACTTGTGCTGTGAGACGCAACGAGTGGAAGCTGAGCCCCTGGCGCGATAGAAGTGACTTGGCAATCTTTACGTCGAGGATGAACCGGTTCAAAAGTTGAAGCACATATTCGGACGACGACGAGAGCGTGTCTTCGCCCAAGTATCGCGCTGTTGATTCCCATGCCGACAGCATGGTCTCTACGTCCAACTCGAGCTGTTCCACCACGGCCTTGATCGCCATGACTCGCCCCCGCATCACTGAGACGAACCGGTTCTCGTCCACAGAGTATACGCGCGGTTTGAACGTGTCAAGAGTAGGTGGGGTGCTTTGCGCGCCTCTTCTGTCGTTTTCTCCAACTCGAGCCCCACGTGCACGAATAGCCGATAAAAGATTCGCACGTCGTGGCAATCCCTCAGGTGGTACTTTACTAACTGAGGAGCTTGCTGCCTCAACAGAAGCAGAGCCGCTGGACGAGCTTGCTACATCAGTGGAGACAGCTTGGTTTGTCGATGCTCGAGCGCGGATGGCTGCAACGAGAGCAGGTTTTGGCGTCGCCAGGTTGCTTGCGGAAACTGCAAAGTCTGGTGACTCACTAGACATACCTTCGCTCGGCGTTTGACGCTTCTGACTTGCAGCGAGAAGCACCTCTGCTGTGTTCGTGATTTTTGGTGCCACTGCCGAAGTCTGAGATGGCTGAGTCGGTGCAGCTTCCGCAGTTCCGTTTTGACTTCGCTTGCTGAGCATTTCCATGAGAGCCGCTCGAGGATCGGCGGGAACGATGCCGTTGGATTGAGCAGTCGCGGTACTTCTCTGAGGTTCGTGCTGGCCACGTTCTTGAGAGACTTCCTCGTGTCTTCTCCTGCGTAGCTCCTCTGCCTTTTCAAACCTCTTGACATCCTCCAGCATCTCCTCTTTAATCTCCTTTTGCGCATGAACGACTCCGCTCTGCAGAAGCTTGGCTTGCGACAAGCAAATCACGTTTGAGAAGCGCTTGGCGTCGGAGATTGCGCTCAGGTCTTGGACGAAGAGCAATACGTCGCTCTCTCCCCGGTCCTGTCCAAACCACAATATGTCAGCACCCCAATGAATCTCATCGCGATAGCGAGTGAAACTTGCATGACTTACATGAATCAGGCGCACAATAAACTGAAGTAATGTCATGGTCTGGTCGATCGACTTCGTTTCCGAAAGCTTGAGCAGTGACTCAAGCATTATGCCGCCCGAGTTCTCGATGTCGGTACCAGAGTTGAGGAGATTCCCAATTGCCAGCACCAGCTCAAAGCATCGCGCGAGTCTTTCACTCTGTAGAATCTGATAACACGCCTGCGTGATCAATCGGATACGATGGCGTAGCTCCCGGTGCTGACTGTCGAACTGGGCAACAAACAGCATTGCAGCAATCTGCTCTCACGCAATACCGAATACAATCCATGAGTCTCCTATGTGATCGCACGTGCTATCCACAAACAAGCCCACCTTTTCTGTGACACGTGGGATAGCGCACATATCCACAAGAAACTTCTCGGCCGGTTCTAAGCGACTGCGGCTTCCTCGAAAGTTGGTGTACCGCTTGATCTCAACACTTGTTGGCGCGATCTCATAAATGCTGCAGAGCCGATCCGACGATAGAAAGTCAAAGTCGCACATTTTCAAGCTTTGGAGTATCGCGTCAGCACCACCCACGCCCTTGAACTGGGAGAGACCGATCGCTATATTGTTGGACCGCCGCGAATCCAGCGCAGAAAACGCTCGCTTCTTCTTGCCTCCTCTCGACTTCTCGCTATCGGATAAATCATCTGTGGAGCCCGTAGCTTTGCGACCAAATAGTCGCATCACCTCTTGGAAATCCTGCGGGGAAAGTCGGATTGGTGCTGCCTTTCGGAGCGATGTCTCACGATTCCAGATAGATATCGCCGCTCGCTCTGTCGCCAAACTCTTCCAGTGGACCTTCCGAAACGAGTTGCCACGATGAGATTCCGAATCGGCCCGACCCCGCCCGTCGCGTCTGTTCGGTTTGCTTCCGTTGGAATCTGTCACTCCTGACGGCCCTGCCGAAAAAACGACAATCTTGTCGCTCGGCATCTCATCCTGGAGCATCTTTTGAGCGACACCCGAGTGGGGCACGCCGAAGCTGAGCATCTTGAAGTACTTTTCCATAGATGGGTCTTCTCGCAACGCCGCATACTCAGCGCGCTCCCCGTCACGCGTAGAGCCGTCGGTTAACGCAGCTCGTCGCTTCTTTTCGGCGTCCATCTCTTTGATGAAGCAGCGATCGCACACTCTCACCTGCGGACCTTTTCCATGAATATGGACTAAGTGGCGCGAGCACGCAATACATACGAGCGATTGGCATGACGGGCACTGGTACTGGCGGCTGAAAAAGGAGAACGCCGTGAGGCACTGTGCGCATGACGCTGGCGAGCCGTCACCGTCCAAACCTAGGAATCCACCAACAAGAAACGAGACCGGTTTCGTGATTAGCGACGCGCCCATTCCGAAGAGGGTGTCATCCTCGATTGCTGCGGCGTTGTTGTCGTTCGAAGACCCGCGACTTCGCTGCTGTTGCTCGGCGACGTCTTGTTGCTGCCGGAGGTGAAGACCTTCCATGTATACTCGACATCTCTCTATACCCGCTTTGGTCGCCATCTTCCAGGTCATCGATTGCGCCATTCCTTGGCAGGCTTCCCACGTGGCGTCGCGTTCCGTCAAACTAACAGATCGCACACGATAACTGACCTGGCGCGTCCGCATCATTGCTTTCGTGTTGTCCAGCAGCAGTAGAAGAGATCCGTCCACGACAGACTCTGTCACGAGCTGTAAGTCCACCCACCCATCCGACGCGGCTACCACGAGCGGCTCGACAACGTAATCGACTCCTTGGGCTTCGTCATTGCTCGCGTCGGCAAGGGCGATAGCGATATCACCAGGAACGACGCGTAGTTGAAGCACCACGCATAGCCCACGACCACCGCTTGGCGGAAATGGAATCGGAACCGATACTTTGACTCCTCGCCTGGAAGAACATACACATTTAGATCCTCCCCGAACCAAGGAAAAATTAAAGTACGCACGCAATCGTGATTTCATGCAGTTCCCGACTTGCGAGTAGGCTACGGGCGATGGAGCACTGCTCGATACGCTTCATCTCGTCTGGATCGTCGGGGTCTCCGCTTCGGATGATGTAGGCCGTCGCATCGACCTCCAGGGCAACAATGTCCTCCTCAAAACCGTCGTTTGGTGCGCACTGCTTGAGATTGGGCGGCAACACGACCTCGGTCAGAAATGTCTCGTCTGGATACGGCGCGAGCAGAAATTTGACTCCGTTTAATGCACTCAGATACGCGACAATCTGATGCGCACTGCTGTACATGAAGAGCAAACCGTGGCTGTCGTAGTACGCCTCAATAACCGTGCGTCGCTTGATCAGATTCTCAAACGCATAGTGGAGCATATTCCGATTGAGCGCGAGGAGCAGCAATGCACGTGCACGTGTCCAGCCGAGATACTGCAGTTTACTAGCCGTGGGCAGCGCCTTGACATCAGCCACGAGCTGTTTGTCGTCCCGTAAAACCGTTTCGATCTGCAGCAAAAACTCGAAGTATGGTTCTTCCGGCCACGCGGTCAAGTATTTCTCCTTGATGCCGTTCCGCAGCAAGGCCTCGAGCGACAAGAGAAATTCTCGTATGGATCCCTCGTGAAGTGGCTTGTCCGGGTCGGTCATGAACGTGGCGACGATGTCGGTCACGCAGCGCTTCAGTTGATGGATTGCCCACGTCTGTTCGAGCGAGATTTCGTCGACTGTGAGACGACGTTCGAGCGCGAGCCGCTTCGCGAGGTGTGGCTTGACTGACGTAGGTTCAGCCTTTGATGGATGATGCATGTGGCGCTGTTGTGTCTCCTCCGCCGCTGTCTGGGCCGCTCGTAACGCGCGAGTGGATGTCACAACAAAGCGGTAGAAGACGCGCTTGTGGCGCACGATCGAGTACGAGTTGTCCCAGCGGAACGTGAACACGTGACCGCGCGTGGCAGCCGTGATCACGCCCTCTGCCGTCACTGCCGCTTCATGCGCCGCATTGGTCATGGCTGGCTCTTCGCCGGTCGCGGTTGCTGCGTACCGCACGAGGTCTTGAAGCGGTCGTCCGTTCTCTGCGACCTGGAACGCGACGTCGTACTCTTCAATGCGGAATTGCCACACGACGCAGCGCGCGCGGTCTCGTGTGGCGTTGCTGCCGCCGTTGAGCTTCTTTTCGGCGATGGTATTGCCGTCGGCGCCGGTTTCGTGGTCGTCGTCATCATCCAGCGGAATCTCGACCGACACATCCGCTGCACTGCCGCGCCTGCTTAGCATTATGATCGTTAGAGGCGCATAGGCACAGACTCGTGCTGGGCCGCGCAACGTACCTGACCACGAGCGGCGCCCAGGGCGTCGCCTGCAGCACGAACGCGGCCGCCGTCGTCGAAGCGGAAGTGGCCATGACGTGGTCCGCGCAATCGAAGGAACTTCAAGAAATGGGGCAGAACAGACTTCCAGTCGGAGGAAAAGCTCTATTTAAGCCAATCAGAGGACAGATTTCGATTATCAACCAATCAAAACAGGCTTTGTACAAGAAATCTGCTCTGGAGTTGCGCGCCAAAAGGCAACAGAAGAAGAGAAGGCATATCCGACGACAGGAAAGCAGCGAAGACTTGGAGCACATCGGCATCGCCGTCGAACGCCATTTCGCCGTCAAGGTCGCCTTTTGCCACGCAGTTACCGTAGTAGATGCATCAAAACAGAGCAATTGGCAGTTCTGGAACATGGAGTATTACATCTCTCTCCCCTGTTATCCGTCGTAAAAAGAGGTAGCGTACGATGTTGGATATTCAATCGATGCGCGAATCTCTGGTTCGATTCTTCTTAGTAAGGGAGCTGAGTAAACTGCTCTGCTCTCACCATTGCAACACGTCGCCTTGACTCACTGAGTTCCACCTAGAGCGGCTGGTACTCGCGGCGGCGAAGGAAGCGCTTGTACGCGATGGCGCTGAGCGTGCCCACGACCACAAGCAGGACCGACGGCCAAACCCACTGCCACGTGCTCGGCGCCGGTGGCTCGGCGTTCTTCTTGGCCACTTCTTCGCGTCCGTTGTCAATACGCAGCGTGGTGGTGGCCGTGGTGGTCGATGCCCCCACCGCCGCTGGTGGCGTCGCCTTGACCGGAGTTTGCTGCGGCGCCGTGGCGAGCACGACCGGGTGGTAGCCGCAAATGTCCTGCCACGTGCCCGTCTGCTGGATGTGGCCCATGAGGATCGCGTTAAACTCACCCAGGGGGCAGTCCAGCGCGCAGTTGTCGAGCTTGACTTGCGTCCGCGGGGACTTGGGCGACCAGACAAAGAGCCGCACAAAGTGCTGCGGTGGCGTGTTGCCATCGGCGCCGGCATTGGCCGCTTTGCGAAGCTCAAAGAAAACTGTTGTGCCCGGGATGAGCGGCGTCGAGCCGTTGTATTCGGGCAGCCCGTCAAAGTGGAACTTCATGCCCATCATAAAGCCCAGTCCATGGAGCAGCTCGCGGTGGCCGTGGTACGAGTAGTATTTGGTCGCTTCCTCGGGGTTGAAGTTGGGCGCAGCAGCGTCATTGAGGTTGCGCAGCAGCATCTGCGGGAAGCCACCGACGACGTACGTGATCTGCCGCGGCGTCGAGTAGAGACGCTCGATTAGGTGCTGGAACGAGAGCTTGCTCAACTGGAACGTAAGTTCTCTCGTGAGCCCCGGAGTTGGCGCAAGGTCGGCGTCCTGGTCAAAGAGAAACATATCGGTCACGTCCTTGATCGCGGCGATCGCGCCTTCGCCTTGGTGGCCGTCGTAGAACGACGTGCCGCAGACTTCGGCGGCCTGCCCGAGCACGTCGGCGTGGTCCTGGATGAGCTGCGTGCCCCGCGTGGCGCTGTACAGCTTACCGTCTTCCTGCATCACGTTCCAGCACGGCCCCATGGCTGTGAAGTCGTGCTCGTTCTCTGAAAGCTGCATGTAGACGGGGATCGGCTGCTTCCCGTACCCCTTCGGGCCCGTGCCGTCAGGGTACAGACCAAATCCAAGCGCCATGGCGCTCTGTCCGCAGCGGTTCGCGGCGTCGGCGCGGAAGTACGCTTCAAAGTGCTCGTGGGAGCGGCCGTTGAACGACGATGCGAGGAAGCCTTTTTGCGTCACGTACACGTCGCGGATGTGGCGGCCTGTGGCTTCGAGTTGCTCCATTCCGCGCTCTGTGAGCTGCTCGGGCGGAACCTCGTACGCCTCCATGTTGGGTAGGTTATTGGGGCAGAGCTTCTTGACGATCGGGTTCGGCGCGCGGCTGCCGTGGCGCGAGAGTGTCACCAGCAGCACAAGTTCCGAGGCATCTTCGGTATCAGAGAGAAGAGCACCCGCGACGGCAGTCTGAGCACTGGCTGCGAGCCAGAGTCCGAGAAGGCGTGAAAAGTTCCACATAGGCATTAACCCTTGTAGCTGAGGAGTGGAAAACCGATTGTGGAGCACGCGGTACTACACGAAGTGGATCGGGATCATCTTCGCTCATCCAACCGCGCAGCAGCGGTTTTGCTTCTTATGGGCGATGATTGAAACGAACCGCCAACATGAGCTATATCCGTGCGATAGCCACAACATATAACCGTCGCTAGATCGCTCGCTATACTAAAACGAGAGGTCTCGCAACGACCGCTTGTTTATGGGAACGTGAAGGATATGGTGCCCGTTCGTTTTAAGTGGCATCGCTCGCGCTCGCATCCGTTCAGCGTCGGTCATTCTCAAGTTCTCTAGATGACGGGGGCGTAATCGGCCCGGTCACCTGTACAAGTCGTTGCAAGGAGAAGCTTTCAGAAGCTGCTGGCTCAGTGTGCACGAGAATTAAAAGTGTTGAAACGTCAATGGAAACCCACTTCTAATGACAGTTTTCCCTGGCCTCAGCGCAAACATTCAAGTGAACGTTTTGAACCGGGAAATTTTATACTGCATCCGGCACGGCTCAAAACTCGTAAGACTATACTATCAGGTCCAAGAGGGTTTTGGTTTGCGTGGATGCGCTGAGGACAGGGAATACTGGTGCCGACGCACTTTTCTGCAAAATCGCACACCCGCTCTCGTTTGACTGGAACTGGTATGATACGCACTTTGGGTGGGACTCGATAATCTGCACGACATCTAGCGGCTGGTGGTACCCAGCTTTCTTCCAGGAGAAACTAAGAAGCGGCCGTGAAACGGGAGTTCCAAATGTTTCCTAACGTTACATATTTGCACGTGTTGTCTTGCCAGCTGGCTCACGATTCATTACTAATGAATCATAAGTCAGATCTGATAATGTCAAAAGTGAAGTATTCGAATACGCAGGTGAGGGTATCCGATTTCACAATGATTGGCAGCGCAACAGGTGATTATGAGGCGTGTGCTCATGCCCACACTTTCCCGATTTGCCTATTCCGAAGTACCTCGAAGTAACGCACTGGTCATAGGATTTACCAGAGCATGTCATCGGAGTCCGGAAGTCGAGCACTGGAACGCCTCATCATCCATTCGCGGGAGGCAATGGCGTCTATTGAATGCGAAAAGAAATAAGGTCGAGAGAAAAGCAATGTCCTCCTGGTAAATGTAGCATGCCCCTCGAACCACCCAGAAGTATGCACTCCAGCGTAGTTCGAAGTAACTACTGTTTGCGTGTGCTATCGTCACCAACTGGAAACTCCCTTGCCTTCTATAACAAGCTTTGTATCGACAGCAACAACAAGGCATTTAGAACCACTCTACTGATATGATTATACACAGCAGGCTTCGCGACATTTGTAAGTGGAATTTCCAGATTAAAATATGGAATTTCGGGGAGAGTGGACAATACGACGAATGTGTGCAGACATGATTGGCCACAACAACTTCAGGAGGAACTTTGATTGGACAATTCCATGGCTTTTAGACTTGATCTTATTAGCCTCTGTCGAATGCCCATACGTCACAATTGAGAGGCTTGACACTTTACAACATACTATGACAAAAGCCTTCGAAGCCTCTAAACCAAGTGACAACGAAAACCCTAAACGTAAGACTTTGTCCAATCACAGTGTTAGGTAAAGGAAAGTCCACATTGAAAATGTGAAGCCATCCGTGGGTTTGCTCTCATTGGAACAATACGACGCCCCCAACGCCCGCACCGCCACATTATCGACCACCAATGCAGGCCGGAGCAATACCGTCGCGGCGGCGTCGGCGGCGCCGGCGCCTCCTACCACAGCTTCCACTACCAAGAACTCAAAGCACCGGTTGGCCGAGCTCGGCGCCGATGCACACAATGATGCTCTCGCTCCCAGTCGATTGCATGCGTCCAGTGCACGCCAACGCTTCTTCCAAACTCCGCGGCCGGCAGCTCCTACACATGCACGGAACTCAGTGCAAAATCCCCGCCAGGCGGTCGGACCACCGCCCGTTGAAGCGCCCGGCTACGAGGACTCTTTGCGCGCCTCGTCGACTCGTGACAGGGGAACGTCCCATCGCCTGCTCGGACACGAGCACTTGGTGTGTCGATGGATTGCTAACTGCAGGAGATGGTTCGTCTACCTGTCCGGGCGTCAGCACACTCAGAGCCGACTGGAGCAGGCGGCCGTTCCTTCTCCTACCACAAGTCGACTTGGCGCGCAAAGAGTGCTCGTAGCCGAGCAGGCGGCCGTTCCTTCACCTACCACAAGTCGACTTGGCGCGCAAAGAGTGCTCGTAGCCGGGCAGGCG
>JAADXL010000399.1:0-29131 GCA_023337755.1 Pythium aristosporum | reverse complement strand
TCTTCACTCAGTCACACCAAGAGTGAGTCGCGCCCATCTCCCCTCCTCTCCTCCGTTTGAAAACTCAAGTAGGTTGGGCGAGGCCACTGACCATCACTCTCTCGTCCTCCGCCTTCTGTTCCCTCCGTTTTCCCCCCTCCCTCCCTTCCTCACTCGCCTCTCGCTCTCCGCCACTCCAGCTTCCCACACATTTTGCCCGTGGCTAGGAAAGCGACGCCAGGAACGCGAAGGCGGCGCGCGCGATCTCTCCATCTCCACGCGAACGACGCCGACGGGACCCTCGCTGTCTCCTTCTCTCTGTACGTGGCCATCTCCCATAGTAATTTTCACTCCCAAAGGCGCCGATGCAGCCCCGGGAGAGCGAGGCGAAGGGAAGATTGCGGGGGGAAAGGAAAGACAGCGAGAGAGACCTTGCCTCCCAATGCGCCGATATGGATCGACTGCCAGTGTGGAGAGCGAGAGGTCTCTCTATTCCGATCCTTTTCCCTTGCTTTCTCTCTTGCTTCATTATGCTTTGGGTATGGATCCGTCATCTAATGATCATTTTTCTATCTGTACAGGACACTTTCCCTTAGCTCAAAATGTACTCGTCCGGAGCACCTGGGCCTGCCCGTCGCGGCGGCAACCCGCCCGTGAACGTGCCGCCGCAGCAGATCCGTGGGGCGCCGCAGCCGCCCAACATGCCCAACCCCATGAGCGGCGCGAACGCCGCCTCGACCCGCATTGGTGACATGCTCGACCAGGTCAAGGCCGAGTACGAGGCCGCCGTGCAGCAGCTTAACATCACCAAGATGGAACAGATTGAAGTCGAACGCAAGCTCCAGGCCCAGGTCGTCGAGATGGACCAGATCCAGCAGACGCTCAAGACGCTCGAGGCCAACCACCGCCGCATCCGCCAGCAGTACGAGGAAGACCTCATGCGCATGCGGCGCCAGCTCGAAGGACAGCAAACCTCGGGGGTCAAGCTGCCGGCGAAGCGCCACCGCACACCGACCAACTCGATCTCCGGACCGGCCATGGGCGGCCCAGGCGACGGTGACTCGCTCATGTCGGTGGTCGCGGCTGCCGCGGCCTCGAGCCGTGCGGGCAGTGCGAACCCACGCTCCCAGTCGCCCGTGCGCGTTGTGCCTGTGCAGCCGGCGTCGCGGTCTCTCGCACAGCTCGGCCAGCCTCCCGTGCCGCCAGGTTTGCCGTCACAGCAGGGTCCTCCGCCACAGCTGAGCCCATTGGAGAACCAATCGACGACGCCCACAAACCGCCGCCCCGGCCCGATCCCGTCGCTCAACTCGCGCGACTCGGACCCGAGCAAGAAGGGCGGTGAGCCGCGTAGCATGCCATCGAACAGCGGCTCGCAGTCGGGCCAGAGTTCACCCGTGGTGAAAAAGGCCAAGACCGAAGGCAACTCGATCCCGAGTCTGTCGAATGGCAAGGGTGCGCTCCCTTCGGTACGCTCCTTCCTCGTGTTCCATTTCTTGTCCTCGACTCTGTGCTGACCGGATTTCCTCCTTGGCTATAGCTGAACCGTGACCACCAGGGATCAGGTGGGGAATCGAGTCCATCCAGCACGACGTCGGCCCACTCCCAGCAGGTGAATGACTCGACGCCGACGGGCGGTAGCGGCGCATCGGCCAACAAGCAGTCGTCGAACCACGAGTCGAGTGGCGCGCAAGGCTCTAGCTCGTCGACCTCTGGGAACAACGGCTCGTCCAAGAGCTCAAGCTCTAAGGGCAGCAAGCTTAACTGGAACTGTGTTTACAACAACGCGTCGTCGTACCCGGACTCAGAACGCCCCGTTGCGGAGCTCCATCAGTCAATGGACCACCAGAGCGTCGTGTGCAGTGTGCGCTTTTCGCCAGACGGTTCGTTGCTGGCTACTGGTTGCCACAAGGCCGCGCGTGTGTTTGATGTGAAGACGGGCGAACGCAAGTTTATGGTGTCGCGCCACGGAGGCACGGGTAGCAACGGCAACGCTTCGAGCGAGGAAGAGGGTGCCTACGTGCGTGCTGTTGCTTTCTCGCCAGACTGCACTAAGCTGGTGGCAGGTATGCCGCACAACACGATCCGCGTGTGGGATATCGCGTCGAACGAAGAAGGTCCGGCGATGACGGGCCACGAGTCCGAGATTTACGCTCTCGACTATATCGATGATATGATCGTGTCGGGCTCGGGCGACCGAAAGGTTCGATTATGGGACGCACGCACAGGCGTATGCCAGAAGGTTTTCGGCAGCGAAAATGGTGGGCCGTCGGACGGCGTGACATCGGTTGCGCTCTCTCCGGATGGGCGGTACCTTGCCGCTGGTTCGCTCGACAAGGTTGTCCGCATGTGGGACACGGAAACGTCGCAGCTTTTGGATCGGTTTGAAGGCCACAGCGACTCGGTGTACTCGATCGCCTTTTCGCCGGATGGCAAGAATGTGATTTCCGGTTCGCTCGACAAGAATATCATGCTTTGGGACGTGAATGCCCAGGGCCGCACGACGTCGCGCCCACGCATGGTCTTCCAGGGTCACAAGGACTTTGTCCTGTCCGTTGCGTACACGCCGGATGGAAGGTGTGTCTGCTTGCTATATTTTCTTGTTGCTTGTCGCCAATTCTCACTCGGTATTTGTGCCGGATAGGATTATGTCAGGTTCCAAGGACCGGTCGGTTGTCTTCTGGGATCCGCGCAGTTCGCGCTCCGTGCTCACGCTGACGGGTTTCCGCAACTCGGTCATCAGCGTCGCGTCGTCTCCCAAGACGCCTTACTTTGCCACGGGCAGCGGCGACTGCCTCGCCGTCGTCTGGAAGTACCAGTCGCAATCCTTCTAACTATCCCGAGATGGCATTTTGCGACCCTGGCCCCGAAGACACGATGCCGGCAAGCAAGAACTCCCTGCAGCGACGTGGATTCGGTCGCTGGTCGGTTTCACGCGGTTGTGATGGGAGTAAACTGTACAAGATCCTGTGCGCATTTGAAGATGTGTGGTAGTAGAACAATGTAGGACCCCCAAGGCGTGGTTGTCGCGTACGTGCGTGCGTGAAGGCGGACAAGACGACCACGACCAGTTCTGTTTGACCGATCTCAAGACCGAAAACACAAAAAGCAAAACCCAATTGATCCTCACACACTTCTCCGGGCGTACTGATGTCTACTTTTTCTTGGCTGGTCCAAACAGTCCACCGTCGTCGTCCCAGTCAGAATCCGAGTCGTCGTCCGATGTCTGCGCTGCCTGCATGCGCGCAGCGGCGCTGGGAATTGGAGGATGGACAGCTCCTGTCGCTGCGGTTTTCGAACCCGCTGCAGCTGTGGCTGCAGCCGGAGCTGCTGACGACGGCCCGAAGAGCGACGACTCCGAGTTGCTACCAAACAGCGACGGCTGCGCCGCTGGCGTCGTAGTCGATATTGCTGGTGCCGGTCGAGGTGGTGCGGCAGCCACGGGCGGCGTGGGGCCTGGTGGAGTGACGAGTGTGGCGGCTGGCTTAGCCGCCGGCGGAGTGACAAGCGTGGCAGTTGGGTTTGCCGCTGGTGGAGTGACGAGCGTGGCAGTTTGGTTTGCTGCTGGTGGAGTGACAAGCGTGGCGGCCGGCTTAGCCGCTGGCTTAGCCACGGGTTTGCCAAAGAGTCCGCCGTCATCGTCGCTCCAGTCATCGTCACTGTCGTGGTGGGCCGCCGAGGCTGGTCGCTGCGCCATCAGAGACGACGCCGTCGGCGGAGGCACCGATGTCGTCGCTGCTGGGCGAGCGACTGGCGCGGCAGCGACTGGAGCAGGGGCAGGAGCTGGTGAAGGAGTCGGAGCCGCGGTGGTTCGTGGAGGGGTGGCCCGCGGAGCGGCCACGCCAAAGAGCCCGCCTGCGTCCGATTCGTTGTCGCTTGAGTCGTACGTCGTGGGCATGACTGCTGGTCTCGTGACGGGCGTCGGCGTCGGCGTTGGTCTGCTCACGGGGGCCGGAGTCGGAGCCGGAGCTGGAGGAGCCGAGGTGGGTGTCGGAGCTGCAGGCTTGGGCTTCGATGGCGCATTGCCAAATAACCCACCATCATCACTGTCGCTGTCGCTCATCACGGGTCTCGTCACGGGTGGTCGCACCACGGGAGCAGGCCCCGGTGCTGGAACGGGCGCGGGCGCAGAGGATGGCTGACTCGGCCTTTGGCTCGCCGGCGTGGCAGCCGCTGGCTTGGCCACGCCGAACAGACCGCCGGCATCACTCTCGTCGTCACTGTCATCGAAAATGTTGTTGTTCTTGGCCGGCGTCGTGGCAGGAGCCGGCTTCGCGGCAGGAGCTGTCGTCGGTGCAGTCTCCTTTGGTGGTGGTGCTTTCGCTGCTGCTGCTGTCGTTGTCGGCTTGGCGCCAAACAGTCCGCCGTCGGAATCGTCGTCACTGTCGGAATCAAACGCCACGCGGCGGTTCGCTGGCGTCGTTGGCTTGGCGGCGGTGGGTGCCGGTGCAGCGGTCGCTGGTGGTGCTGATGGTGGTGGTGGTGCTGCAGTCGCTGCTGGCTTCTTCGGTGCGCCAAACAACCCCACGTCATCGTCACTATCACTATCGTCCGAGAAGTTCACACGCCGCACTGGCGGCTGGGGTTGGGCTGGACGCGCAGCCGCTGGCGCTTGGGCAGGAGCCGGCTGTTTGGCTGCATTCGCTGTCGACGGCTTGCCAAACAGTCCGCTGACGGTCGACTCGGCATCGCTGTCGCTTTCTGAAAAGTACCCGCGCTTCGCAGGTTCGTTGGGCTTCGAGTCGGCACCTTTCGGCTGCGCCTGGCCCACGGGCGGCAAGCGGAATCCCTGTTGCTGTGGTGGTGGTTTCGCACCCGACACGTCGGAATCCATCGCATCGTTCCGGCGCTTGGACTCGGGCGATGCAGCAAAGAGGTCCGTCTTGGCCTCAGCGTCCGCGGGCTTCTTCTCCGCTGCCTTCTTGGGCGCGGCACCAAAGAGACCGTCGTCGCTGTCGCTGTCGTCGGAACTATCAAAGAACTGGGCTTTCTTCTTGGCGGGGGCTCCTGTTGTAGCCGCTGGCACCGACGCCGGTGTGGCTGGCTGGGGCGCCGCGTCGTTCTTCTTCGCGGCCTCCTTTGCCTTGCGACGCTTGGCCTCCTCATCACTCTCGTCGCTCATCCAATCACTGTCGTCACTGTCATCGTCCACGGCCGCATACTTGTTGCGTGGGCGAGAGGCCGCTGCACCGGCCGCTGCTCCAGCCGCACCACCTGCTGCCGCCGCCGCTGCTGCTGCCGAGGCTGCCTCGGACGGCGGCAGTGCCGGTCGAGAGGGCTCGGGTGGGCGGCCAAACAGCCCGTCGCTGCTGTCGCTGTCGACGGAATCGACGCGTGCTTTCCGCTGCTTGCGTTGCGCAGCGGCCTCTTCTTCGGCGTCAATCTCCGACACGTCCGAGCTGCTGTAGGACGAGTCCGAGTCGCTCTCGTCGCTCGAGCTGTCGAGATCGTCCTCGTCTTCGTCGGGCGCGGCGCCCAGCCCGAGCGTCTCGTCCTCCAAAAACTCGCGCGTGCCAATGATGAACGGCAGCGGCCGCTCATTGTAAATGTCGAGCACCGTGTCGAACCGGGACGACGCGTCACTCGCACCGTCGTCGTCGTCGTCCAAGACGGCAAAGAGCTTCATGGCCTCCAAGCCCATCTCGATCGCCGACCGATACCGCGTCACGACCGTCTCGACCGTCTTCTTGTCCTCAACCTCGCCATTCCCAGTCGCAGTCGCTGGCGCGTCACTCGCCGTGCCATTGGCCTCTGCACTCGCCGCGTCACTGCTTCCGTCCACGGGCTTGGGCACGCCCACCGTATCGACGCCAAACTCTTCTTCTTGGTCTTCGTCGTAAACGCGGTTTTCGATAAACTGGTTATTTGAGAGCATGAGAAACTGGTTAAACGTGTTCTTGAGCCGCACGTTGGCCGTGTCGGCGTCCATGGCGACGTCGCGCACGAGATCCTCGAGCGCCTTGGTGCGCGCAAAGAGCTCGGCCGAGTAGCCCTTGAGGAACAGGTGCAGCTCGCGGTCGTGGTGGAGCGTCCACTGGTTGGCGTCCCGAGCCAACTGCGCGAGCGTCGCCGTGCTCTTGACGGCCGCCGCGGGGGACGCCGAGACCGCCGGCTCTGGCTCGCGTGGGGGAGGAGGAGCAGGAGCAGCGGACGCCGTGAGCGCGAGCACGCCGCCGCCATCGTCCGCCATCGGTGCTTCTTCTTCCTTCTTTCTCTCGCTCTCTCTCTCTCGGTCTCACTTGGTCTCTGTATGGCGTGCGACACGGAGCGGAGCTCTTCAACTGCACGGTGAATAGAAACTCTAATAGATATCGGGATCAGCATTTCTAACGTTTCTACACATGTCACTCGAACGAGGGAGTGGACGGGCGCGTTTCTTTGAAGAGCTCTTCTGTATCCATGATGCGAAAAGCTCAGTCTTCGAATCGCTCCACATCATGGAGCCGCGCCGCCCCAAGCACAAGCAGCAGCCGCTGCTCGTGGTCACGCAGGACGAGATCGAGCGCGCGCTGTGCAAGCCAGAGAGCTACAACCACGGTGACACCAGCGAGCAGCTCCTCTTCCCCCGAGCCCCAGGAGACGCCGAGGAGGAGATCCAGGTCGTCCACACGCACCTCTCGATGGTGTTTCTGCTACCGCAGCGCGTGTACAAGCTGAAGAAGCCCGTCGACTTTGGCTTTGTCGACTTCTCGACGCTCTACAAGCGCTTCCAGGCGTGCGTCGCGGAAGTGCAGCTCAACCAGCGGCTCGCGCCGCACATTTACATGGGCGTCGTGCCCGTGTCCATGCACCGCGAGACGCGCAAGATCACGGTCCGCGGCGACGACTTCTGGACGCCCGAGAAGAACAACAATCTCGACTACTGGCTCAACGACGAGTTCGGCGAGATCATCGAGTGGGCCGTGCGCATGGTGCGGCTGCCCGACGCCTGTGCGTTGAGTGCTGCCATGGCAGCGGGATCGCTCACGGCGGCGACGCTGCGTGACGCCGCTGAGACGCTCGTGGCGTTCCACCGAGACGCGCGGCGCAGCCCACGCATCGATGCGTTCGGGAAAGAAGACGTGATCCGCCGCAACATCGACGAGAACTTTGCGCAGACCGCTTCGCATGTGGATGTGGAGGCGACCGTAAGCCGTGCGGTGTACGACCGCGTCCAGGAGCTCACGTACGCGCAGCTCAAGGAACTGACGCCCACCATTCAGGCCCGCGTGGACCACGGGTACATTTGCGACTGCCACGGCGACCTCCGCCTTGAACACATTTACGCACTGGACGTGTCGCCAGAGTCGACGGCAGTCGGGGCCGCGCGGCTCGTGCTCTCGCCCACAAAGAAGCAGACGAAGAAGAAGACGGCGCTCGTGATCATCGACTGCATTGAGTTCAACGAGCAGTTCCGCTTTGGCGATCCGCTTTCGGACGTGGCGTTTCTTATGATGGATGTGTGGCAAATGGGGCGCCCCGATCTCGCGCGCGGTCTCCAAGAGCAGTACCTGCTGCTGGCGTCCCAAGACACGGCGGCCAACCGCCGGCTCTTTCGCTTTTACGCGGCCTACCGCGCCGTCGTGCGCGCCAAAGTGAGCGGCTTCCGCGTCGCCGACGCGAATCTCGACGCGGCGCATCGGGACCGCGAGCGCCAACGCGCGCGGCGCCTCTGGCTCGTCGCGCTCAGCCTCTTGGCGCCGCCGCCCGAGCGCCCGTGCCTCTTGCTGGTCGGCGGACTGCCGGCCTGTGGCAAGTCGAATCTCGCTCGCATGCTCGCGGGTGATGAGAGCAACGTGTATTGGCTGCGTGCCGACGCGATCCGCAAAGAGCTCATGGGCAGGGAGTTGCTCGCCACCGCCGGTAGTAGCAGCAGAGACCAAGACGGATCGTTTGTGACGAGTGCACTCAATGCCAAGGGCGGCAGCTTTGAAGAAGGACTGTACGCGCCGCAGGTCACGCAGCGCACGTACGACGAGATCTTGATCCGCTGCGTGGGGCATCTCCGCCACGGCGACCGCGTGGTCGTGGACGCGACATTCCGCGACCCGCAGCTGCGCGCGCGGTTCATCGGGACGGCCCGTGACGAGGGCGCGCTGTTTGCGCTCGTCATTTGCGAGTGCGACCGCGAGATCATTAAGGGCCGCATGCTCGCGCGCAAGCAAAAGACGGGCGAGATCTCGGACGCGACGTGGGACGTGTACGAGCACATGGAGACGCAGTGGCGACTGGACGACGTGCAGGAGCTCGCCGAGCTCTTTGTGGTCAACACGGAGAAAGAGGAAGAGCTCACGCTGCGCCGCACGAATGTGTTTTTACGGCAGATCGAATTGCTCTTGTAGAGGGAGGAATGGCGAGTGGCTCTAGTAGCGAGATGAAGAGGAGAGGAGCTGCTGGAGAATCAGGAAGGGATCTGGAGGAAGGGATGAAGTGGCTCCTTTAGCGCAATGAAGAGGACGGATAAAAAAGGAATGGGAACTGATGAGCTGCTGGAGTACTGACAAAACTGACTAGAAAGAGGGGATCTCGGCCTCTGGACCCAGGTGACTCACACGGACGCTGCGTGGTCCCCCACATAGCCATCGCCCTTGTGTTGCTGCGCCATCAGTTGCGCCACGGCTTGTTGGGTCTACTTGATCGCTTGCATCATGGTCTCCATCATCGTCGCCATCGGGGTTGACACGCGCGGGGGCTGGTCATTGCCCACGGTGACGTCAGCGGCGTGGCCGCTTGTGGTGACAGTGACGGGGGCGGTGACGGTCGCGGGCTGCGTGTCGACGGTCGATTGACTGTCGTCCGCGTCTGCCGCCATCGATGGCGACGAAACTTCGGCGGCAGTGTCCAACTCGCCGCTCGAACCAAACTCCACAACGCTGTCCGAGTCGCCCGCCGAGTCGGCGTTTGAATCGTCTTGGTCGCGTTCGGGTTCCTTGCTCTCATCCTCCTCGTCCTCGCCCTCGTCGTCCTCCTCGTCGTCGTGCCGGTGCCGCTTGCCAAGTGCCTTCTTGCTGCCTGCCTGCTTACTCGCGTCCCGTGTCACAACCGAGCACGCCATGCGACGTGGCTCTTCCCCCCTACGCGAACGTGGTGCCTTTGCGTGGTCGCCGCCTTCTTCTTCGCCGTCACTTTCTTGGCCGTCTTGACCTCCTCCAAGTGTGCATCCGCCTCGAGCGCGTCCATCTTGCGGCGGATACATACTCGAAACGAGCCGGACGCGGGCGACCGCAGCGCAGTCGCGTCCGTGGGCAGCTTGAAGTCGCGCCCCGCGCGCCAGAGCACCCACAGTTTCCAGCCGAAGTGCCACACCAGCAGATCCACCTTGTAGTGGGCAATCTGCCGGTGTGTCTCGACGCCCAACGCGACCGACGCATGGATAGCACCGCGCGCGATCTCAGTGAACGGTTCGACGGACTGGGACGTTGGCGTGAAGTCAACAAGAACTTCATGGCCGCACGCTCGGTGGCGACACACCACGGCGTCACCCTTGGCGTCGTCCCAGTAGTAGAGCTTGCTCATGGTCGGGTGCACGTCCAGCTCGAGTCGTGCGGCGGGTGTTGGTGTGGGACACGGCTTCTTGGCTCTCTGCACGGGAGCGAGCTCAACCTTGAAGACCACGCGCGGCGGCGGCGGCGCAGTGTACTTGCGGCGGAGGGTGTAGTCGCTGCCGTAGTTTCGCTGGAGCGACGCCCACATGTCGGCGTCCAGGACCCAGAAATCGGCGCCCTGCGAGAGCCCGCGCCGCAGGAGAATCTGGTCGCACGCGTGGCAGCCGCGCGCGTGGTCGACGAGCGGCTCGTTGACGACCTTGGCCTTGAGGCCCTTTCGGAAATAGGCCTCGGCCCACTTGGCGTGCACTAAAAAGCGCGGCGCGAGCGGCGTGTCAGCCAGTGGCGCGGCCATCGGGAAGAGCGGTGGGCGGAGACGAGGAACTGGGGCAAGAGAAAGAAAAGAGGTGGTGCCGCGGTTGAGACGGTTGATGTTGAAGCTTCCTCTTAGGTTCGTTTGTTCGGGAAAAAAGAAAGCGAACTTAGTGGTGGTGTGTAACCGTGGGTGTTACGCAACACCGGGTTAGACTTTTTGCCAGTGGGACATGTTCGCATTTGGGTTCACTGCCGTGTAACCGGCGAAGCTGAAAAAGGCCTGGTGCTGGCCAACAGCAACCTCAACTCCCAGTCAACTCCCATGCCACCTCACCTCAACTGGCCCCAGCCCACTCCCTTCGAAGTGCTCTGGTCCCTCTGCGGTCGCCGACTGCTCACGGCGGCTGAAGGGCGAGTTCATGCTCCCCGCGCGTCCAAACAGTAGGGGTGATGGCTGCGACTTTCCCTCGGATGCTGTCGGGTTGTTCGCTGGCTTTCCCCACTTCCGTTTCACCCGCTGCAAATGTCACCCCGCGTCACACTGACGCGACCGACTCTAAATCCAGGGAACGATTCTTACTTCTATGGACAAGGCCGTAACGTTGGAGGCTGCAATAGTGACATGTGTTCTTTCGGACGGAAGCGCTGATTTGGCTGGCGTGAGCCTGTCCGCGTGATCGTTGGCCAGCGCATAAAGCGCACGACAGCCGCGGTCCCCCAATCGCCACGGGTCCCATCAATGAAAAGGCTGAGATTTACGGACGGCAATGCCTGTGCAGTGCAAGTGTAATCGCTTTGGGACGGGGCGTTGAGAAACCTTGGCCGTGCAAGAGACCGGCCACCTCAAGTGTTCCGGATTGTCCCCGTGCTCCTCTCCTCTCCGCCCTCAAAATTCCCATGCTTCCGCATTCTGGATTCTTTCCAGAGGATCAAGTCGACGTCCACACTTTGGATTCTGCCTTCTCACGAAGACCCATTTCCGGACGGGCCAAGCTGGACGCGAACACTACACCGACCGACACAACCATGGCCGCGCTGCACCTGCTCGCGGCGCAGTCGACCCAACTGCCCCGTGCCGTCGCGCCCCCGCCAGCGCCGTCCTCCCGCTCGCCGTCCCCTCCTCC
Source organism: Pythium aristosporum (assembly GCA_023337755.1). Classification (NCBI taxonomy): domain Eukaryota; phylum Oomycota; class Peronosporomycetes; order Pythiales; family Pythiaceae; genus Pythium; species Pythium aristosporum. Next base: position 18,192 of record JAADXL010000399.1, on the reverse strand, counting down.
GTCAGTCACAGCAGTCGTCACACCGGCCTATCCGTACTCGAGTGGCACCTCCCATCCGCTGCTCAACGGTTCGCTGCGGCGCGGCAAATGGACGCCCGAGGAAGAGACGTATGCGGCCGCCATCATCCAGTACTTCCTCTCGGGCGTGCTGCCGGTCCAGTACGGCACGACGCTGCGCGGGTTCATCGCCCAGCTCCTCCACTGCGACCCGATGCGCGTGTCCAAGAAACTAATTCCTGGGAGTGTCTTTGTCGGCGTGCGGATCGACCCCAAGATTGGACGCCGCTCGTACTACCCATGCCCAGCCGACACGCCGGACCTCGATGGCCACAAGCAGCGAGCCGAGAACCAGTTGGAGCAGCTACGCATGCAGTTCATCGAGAGCATTGAGCGTGAAGAACAGCAAGAGCAAGCGGCAATCCACCCGAAGCGTGCAACTCCCCCTCCTCCTACGGTCACTCGTGTGCAGCCGAGTCCGCCCAAGCGGAAACGCGACGAGCAAGAGCCGACACCTGAGCCTGCCCGCTATCAGCAACATCTACGAGCAAGCTTGCCAAGTCTGACACAAGCGCTGCGGAAGAACCGACCGCCGGCGCTAACGGCACCAGCCCAAGGCGTTGACCACCACCACGGATACACGGCGCCGCTGCCGTCGGCGTCCATGCACTACCCGTATACGAGTCCGTCGGCCGTATCCAAGTGGCCATCGCCGTCGTTTCGTCACAGCCAGCTCCCAACGCTGCCCCACTTGCGGTCCGCCACGTACCCGCCACCGCCTCCTCCCTACAAACCGGTCCCGTAGGTAGCTGAACCATGGAACGTGTCGAAGTATTTATTGGGCTTTTCCATCCAGCCCCTTGCTCCTTGCTTCCCCATGCCCACCTCTTCCTTCATCACATCGTGAGGCTGAAGTGCCGGTACATACGCCACTCGCATTCGTGGGTTCGTCGCCGTATCATCCACCATCCACCCATGCCAATGGCTTACTGTAGCCTCAACTGGATGGGAAAGACGGATCAACCAATCAGCGAGCGCTCCGTGATGATTCAACATGGCAGCAGCAAAAGGTGGTCCTTCGGTCCCGTCCGTGGCAGAGAGCAGCCAGCCAGGCCATCCACCGCCTCGGATCAAAATGGACATAATTTGGCCATCCCCCCCGCAAAGTGCCCCGAATGTCAGTAACCAGAGGTAGTTGAAGTGCAGAAAATCGCCCGATCGTCAGCGAGTTGGTTGTTAAATCCAGGTCAACGCCGCAAATCCTCTGCGAATTCAAGACGCTCCTTTCCAGATGGCGCGTCGGGTGCTTGACAATTTTGTCCGCTGGTGCCAGACACGACGTTTTTACCGTAACGGCGCCTGTGGTGGCTACATCCTCCCATCGGGGGGAGAGGTCAGACACGAATATCCTGTGGTCCACTCGCCCCATCGTAGTGTCTGACTCAGTCTGACGTGCTGGGGCTCTCTGCGGGTGTCGTGCGTCTGATCCCGCTCGGCTACTTCCAGGGATCCCCTCCTCCAAAGGGACTTGTATAAGCTCCCCTCCTCCAACGGTATTCTCGAGTGGCGGATCTTTTTTTCCAGGGAACACTGCGCTGCGTCGGCAGCGGGAAACTCTTCGTGCGTCAGTTGCGCTCCTGAAACGTTGGCTTCTCGGATTACAGGACGTTTGAGAGCAGCCTTGGAAACGACGGAAACGTGGACATGTGGGTGCGTGGCTCAGTTTGAGACTGATTTTGTACGCGAAAAGTGTCCTTTTTAGCGCTGGGCGGGCTGGAATTGTTGAATGCAACCCACAAACCCTGGTTTAGGCCGCCACATTCACCCAGCGTCATCCCTCCTGCACATGCTAAATCCTTATTAATCGACAATGTCCCCTGTCCTGGATTTTAAGTTGAACCGACTGCTCGAAAGTGAAGTTGAGGTAAATCTCAAAATCAGCGACGTGTGAGAGAGTGGGGGATTGGTCCAGCCATGGAGGAAAAAGAGTCTGAGATTTCCCACGACCTGAGCTGGGACCCGCTCGCTCCTACGTCATGAGCTTCGTCCCCTCGTCCCCATTCACAGGAGGAAGCGCCCCTCACACTCGCTTCTCCTCCTCCCAAGAGCTACGCAAAGCATGGACGACCGGCCGCATCGCCTTCTCAGCGGCGTGCCTCGGCGCGGCAAGTGGACGCCCGAGGAAGAGACGTACACGGCCGCCATCATCCAGTACTTTCTCTCGGGCGTGCTGCCGGTCCAGTACGGCACGACGCTGCGCGGGTTCATCGCCCAGCTCCTCCACTGCGACCCGATGCGCGTGTCCAAGAAGCTCATCCCCGGCTCCGTGCTCGTGGGCGTGCGGATCGACCCCAAGATCGGACGCAGGCCGTACTACCCGTGCGACGAGCACACGCCGGGACTCGGCGAGCACCGCGAGACGGCCATGCGCCACCTAGCGCAGCTGCGCGCCGCGTTCATTGAGAGCATCGAACGAGAAGAGCAGCAGGAGCTGGCCGCGAACGCACGCGCCATGCCGCTCCATGGCGATCGCCTGCACTATGTACCAAGAACACCGCGTGTCGAACTGCCGCTCTCCATGTGCGTGCGTCCAGTCGCCAATGATGGCGCATGCCGCGATAGTCTGCCCAGCCTGAGTGACTTGCTGCGTCAGAAGCGCCTGCGCATCCCGTCCAAGACGCTGTCGCCACGGACCACGCCCGTGATGCCGCCGCCACTGTCGTACCAGTACTTGCACCCGACCCACGGGTCCGTCTTCCACTACGCCAGCCCTCCACGCAGCAGCGCCACGCCCACGTCTCCTCCGTAAAAGACAATCCAATAAAACAGCATGAACATGAGGGTCTTGTCTATACAGCGTCTCCACACAAACCTGCGTCTCTCTCTCTCTTTCTCCTCCTGTTCACCCGTGGTTCACGGAAACGCCGGAATGGACACGGTGCTTCCCTTGCACGTGTCCTCGTGGAGCACATGCGGCGGACACGCACGCCGCGTCGTCGGCAGTCGGTCGGCGTCCTTGTCCCAGCACGTAAACACCTGCGACAGCACGTTGCCGTGGTCGCACTTGAGCACGGCGAGCTGCTTGGCGCCGCCAAAGGCTTCGCGGAGCGCCTCGACAGACAGCGACTTGTTGACGTTCTGCTGGACGAGGTCCGGGGTCGTCGCCGAGCCGTTGCGGATGAGGTTCACGGCCGAGCGAAAGTACGTGATCTCGTCCAGCCCCGAGCACGTGCCGTGGCGCGTCCACTCGTGCTTCCAGAAATCGGAGTACTCCGGCGACGCCGTGTCCGCTTTCACATTGGGCCAGTACTGGATTAGAGCGTCGCGGCCCAGCGCGTGCTCGAGCGTCGCGGGGTCGAACGCCGCGCCGCCGCAAAACCCCGGGTGCTTGCCCGTCGTGAGCTCGGGCCAGAGCCCGTGCATGGTGAAATGCGAGCGCCAATATGGCTCGGGCACTCGGCAGCCCGGGTACTGGTCCGTCGTGCCGCTGCAGAACTCGGGCTGCCAGCTCTGCGCGAGGATGTAGAAGTCGAAGTTGACGGGCCCACCAAACGCGAACGCCTGCGGAGCGAAGACGGGCGCGTGGGTGGACGACAGGGACGAGGCCATGGCGGGGTGAAGAGGAAGAAATGTGGCGCAGCGGCAGAGGAGGAGGGGGAGCACGCGTCGCCCTTTGTGAAGAAGGGTCGGAGCTGCTCGCTTTGGGATCTTGAAGAATGAAGAGACAGCGAGGGAAAAGATGCCATTTTGCTCTCTTCTAAAACCGCTTTGAGAATGACATCGATGGTTTCTTCTAAAACCGTCTACTTACCGTACAAGTACGGTAAATAGGGAAAGTGGCCTTCCGATTGCACATAAAAAGGAGGGTATATTGCGCGTTGCATGGTCCACCTCGTACGTGGCCTGCTGCAGATAGAAGCGCCTGCTGTATCCTGCTCAAAACGTTATCACCACGGGCCACGCCCATGGTGAAACGCCGGAATGAAGACGGAGCTCCGCGTGCATGCGTCCTCCTGGAGCACATGCGGCGGACACGCACGCCGCGTCGTCGGCAGTTGGTTCGCGTCCTTGTCCCAGCACGTAAACACCTGCGACAGCACGTTGCCGTGGTCGCACTTGAGCACGGCAGCTTCCTTTGCGCCTCCAAAGGCTTCCCGGAGCGCCTCGACAGACAAAACCTGATTGACATGCTGCTGGACGAGGTCCGGGGTCGTCGCCGAGCCGTTGCGGATGAGGTTCACGGCCGAGCGAAAGTACGTGATCTCGTCCAGTCCCGAGCACGTGCCGTGGCGTGTCCACTCGCGCTTCCAAAACTCGGGATACCTAGGTGACGCCGTATTGAACTTCACGTTGGGCCAGTACTGGAGAAGAGTAGCGCGGCCCAGTGCATGGTCCAGCGCGGCGAGGTCGAACGGCGCGCCGCCGCAATACCCCGGGTGCTTGCCCGTCGTGAGCTCGGGCCAGAGCCCGTGCATGGTGAAATGCGAGCGCCAATACGGCTTGGGCGCTCGGCAGCCCGGGTAATAGCGTGTTTTTCCGCGGCAGAACTCAGGCTGCCAGCTCTGCGCGAGCACATAGAAGTCGAAGTGCACAGGCCTGTCAAACGCGAACGCCTGAGAAGCGAGGGCTGGGGCGTGGGGGGACGACAGGGACGAGCCCATGGGGGAGGCAGATGAAGAAATGTGGCGCAGCGGCAGAGGAGGGAAGCAGGCATCGCCCTTTGTGAGGAAGGGTCGGTAGCTGCTCGCTTCGGGATCTTGAGGATTGATGAGTCAGGCGGGGAATCGGATGACAAATGGTTCCTTCTAAACCCGCTTTTGATCTCGCCTGATTCTTCTAGAACCGTCAATTTACCGTAAAAGTACGGTATTACATCTCATTCGATTGCACATAAAAAGGGATGGTATCTTGCGTTACGTGTTGAGCTGTGTGAGCAACGCGACGCCGCGTCGGATCCAGTGCTTCTGGCGATGGGGCGCGGCCATGGGCACGCGAATCGACATGACAAAGTTGGTCGAGTGGCCGGTCGTCGAGAGCGTGCCCTGCCGCAGCGACGTCTTGTAGACCGGACACAGATACACGTGGGCCGTGCCGTTGGGGTCCGTGTCCTCGATCGGCTCGATCTCGTCGCGTTTCTTGGGCAGCAAGTGGATAATGGGCATGGGCACGTGGAGCTCGCGTGGCCGCGACTCGGTGATGCACATGGCACCGTTGTCCCATCGCGCCCCTTCCATGAAGAGTCCGTCGACAAAGGCACCGTCGTCGGCCTTGTGGTCAAGCGCCGTGGCCCGTAGTACGACCATGTCAAAGCCCACTTGGTCGATCGGAAGCTGGTGCTTGCGTGCAAAGTTCTGCTGTGTGCCCGTGATAAACGCCTGCGTGAAGAAGAAACCCGAGATCCAAAATACGGGCGGCGCCTCGCCGCGATCGACCCAGTGTTGAAGGAATGCGAGCCGCGCCAGGAAATCCGAGACCCAACTACCCAGCGGCTTCAGTGACGGATACGCGACGGCACTCCACATCTGCGGCACCTGGCCGTTGACCATGGCATTGCCCATAGCCTCGAGCTCGGCCGAGAGCACGACGAGGCCTTTAAGAGCTCGCTGGATCTCACTGAGCGACTTGGCGATCACGGAGTTCAGACGGTTAAAGCGAATCAGCTCTTGTGTGAGCACAGTGTTCATGCTCTCGTTGTACACGACCGGGAAATCCAACTCGGCCTTTTCGATATCAAAGATCGGAGGGATGCGACCGGCGATATCGTGGGCCGTCTCGTCGAGCACTTGGTCCCAGGATTTGCCCCCACCGCCGCTCGCACGGGGCTGCAGCGACAGCGCTGACTCGAGGAGTAAGTCGGTCTCGGCGATCGCGCACGAGATGTTGGCGTTCTCGTGGAGCCCAAAGATCTCGGGGCCTTCATTCATGGGCAGCGAGTCAATGTACTCGAGATACGACGACAGCGGACCGGTCTTGGGAGCATAGTAAATACCTGACGGCGAAAACTTGTACGCGTTTCGCTGGATGTCGTCCACGTAGAAATCCGACAAGATGTTGACGATACACCGTCGGTCCTTATCGTCGGTAACACGGCCTCCATAGTTGCACTCGCCTGCGAGATACGCTAGCGCCGCGTAAGGGATCGGGTCGCTTGGCTGCAGTTCGTCAAGACAGATCTTGAGCTGGTCCTTGGAGATGTTGAGGTCGGAACTGGAAAAGACATACTTGATGTTCCAGCCGAGCGGCCCAAACTTGGTGCGCTCGCGCACGACTGCGTGGAAAAAGCAGAGGCCAAACAAAAGCTTCTTGAACTCGTCGACGCGAGAACAGCTCTCGACCCAAGTCTCGTCAATCGTGAGGTAGGATCCTTTAAGGTTGGCGCGCATTCCTTTCGGTGGTTCGTTGGTCATCTTGACGCCGTTTTGGAGAATAAACGATGGGAACGCTCGCGTCGGCTCGCTCGTGAGCCAGAGTCGGAAGCTCGCGTGGACACGATCGGGCGTGATCTCTTCGCAGATCTTTTCGAGCGTCGGCAGCCAACTCACCGACAAGTGGCAGTTCTGCAGGCACACCCACGTGCCGTTGTCGATGGCCTCGGCGATTGCGTTCTCGGCTAGCGGCCCTTGGCCCTGGCCCAGCGAGATGGCTACAAACTTTTTGCTAAAGCCCAACTCGGCCGCGAGCTTAAGCAGCTCCGACATGGGGTCGGCTCCGGGTGTGAGCACAAAGATCAGCGGCGTCGAGCAGTTGGAGTCGTCGAAACCGGCCTTCAGATCAAAGGGCTGCGGCTCAATGAACCGCTGGCCCATCTGCGCAGCCACGAACTTCATGACCGCAGGCACCACCTTGTCGGCGCGGATACACCGCAAGACAATCAGCCGCTGGAATGCATCGAGCGATTGGATCGAAGCGAGACCTTCCATGGATTGCTCTGGGTCCAGCGAGTTGTAAACCGTCTCCCAGTGGGCGAGTTCTTGGACAACGTGTTCGCGCACGTGGCTCAGCGCCGCCGATGGCATGTCGTCCAGTCCCAAGATATTGCCCCACGTCTTGTCATTGAGCCACGATTCTGTGCCTGGTGGCTTGGGGCGTGCGAGCTCCATCTGTGTATTCCCCGTAAAGAAGTACCGGAGCTCGCTCGTGTTTATCGTACCGTCGCCGACCATGACTTTGACCGTCAGGAGAAACGCAAAGAGCAGCTTGTCTTTTTCAAACAGCGAGCGGCACACGTTCTGGTAGAGCGTGAACGTGAACGTGTCATTGAGATTCTGGAGTCGGCCGGCCAACGTTGATGCCTTCTCAGCCCGTGAGATCGCAAACACAAAGAGGTTGATGAACCACTCGAGCGCGTACTGGTACATCGGATCGATGACCGACAAGTCGGCGATCGCGAAGAACAATTGGGATGCGCGGAACGCCACGGGTAAGTATCCCTGTCGCTTTTCGGCAATCATGATCTGCGTGACTGCAGCCTCCCGCACTTTTTCTTCAATCTTGTTGGCCGTGATCTTGGACGCTCCGAGCGTCTCGATGAGCCGCTCGTCATCCAGGATGTTGCCCTCGGCGGTTTGGAGTAGATACAGAATCTTGTCTTCGATCTCCTTGAGTGTCTTTTTATTCGCAGCGTCTTCGAGCACGAGTTTCTCGCGCTGCGTCTCGAGCACAGGTTCTTCCTTGGCGACAACAATGCCAAGCATCTGGTCTTGGAGGCCCTCTTCGGTCGCCATAAAGTTGAGCAAATTCACTTTCACGCACGTTTCAGGTGGATAGTGCGGGTTGCGCAGCTTGGTTGTCATGTAAAGTCGGAAATTGATGTCGTATTCAATCGTATTGTCACCCAAACGAATCGTCGCGACGCCACCCGACTTGATCACTTGCTTGAGCAAGATGGGCTCGAGCATCGGATCGATTTCCTCTGGCATGTTCTCGATCAACACAGCCGCGCCGATCATGATGGAGTTCTCGAGCATGCGCACAAAGCCTGCCTGCGACTGCTTACAGACTTTGAGGTTGTTGTGTTCTTCCATGTTCTTGACCCAGCGATTGGCCTGGCCCTGCGGGTCAATCATGAGCGGCCAGCGGTTCGACTTGGTCAGCATGATGGCATTCTCAATCGAAAACGAGTCGTTCGGCAGCTTGGCGATTGTCCATTCGCGGACTTTGACCGGATCCCCCAATGTCGTCGTGAGCGCAAACGTATCCGAGCACGTGATCTCTTTCGTCTTGAGCTGTGAGGTCCACCGCGTGATCGCCCGGTCACGAAACACGCTCGTGAACGCGCCCATGTATGCAATCACGCCACTGGACAGCATGATATCGCCCACGACATTGTCGTAGACGATCTGGAGCTTGGCCGACATTTCGCTCCATCGAGCCTTCTCACCGCCGAGCCCACCAATCAATTGTGTCGCACGCGTGAGCTTTTTCGAACAGTCGTCAACTTGGAACTGGAGGTCTGCTTTCTTCTTGTAGGCCGCAGCGAGATCAGCCTCGAGCTTGGCGACTTTGTCGAGCACGACTTGGAGAGCGGCCTGCTTGGTCGCGAGTTCTCGTTGAGCTGTCTCGAGTTGAGAAGTCGCGAGCTGAAGCGCCTCCCGCTTTGGCGCGACGACCTTGGCGACGCGGTCATAGACTACCATGGCATGGACCCACGAACACAACCCGGACGCGGCGACCGAGGCCTTGCGGATCTTGTCGGCCTGGAAGTCAGGATTGGTCGCGTACGGGCGCACCTTGTCCATGGCCTCGATTGAGATATTGTCCTTGTCATACTCTAGTAGATTCTGCAGAAACCGCGTGTCGCTGAGCAATGTCTTTTGCGCGGGCACCCAATAGTCGTCAATTTTCTTGGTGCCGCCATTGGGATCTTTCGTCTTGATGGGTGGCACATTCATCATGATGCACACGGCCTCCATGACGAGCTTGACGCCATCCGGGGGCTTCTTCATGGCCTTGATCTCGGTGATATCCCCCTTCGTTAGAGTCTGCAGCGCTTTCACGGCATTCTCTAACGCCGGAATCGCCTCGGCGAGCTCGGCCTCGCAGCTTTCTTTCATGGCGTTGGCGTCGGCGGCCTGGGCGTTACACAGTTTCTCTTCGGCCCCCACAATATCCTTGGTCACGTTGGCTTCCTTTTGCTCCCGGGAGATCGTCTCGAGCAGCGCGTCCGTTTCGATCGTCGCGACCTTAAGCATGGGTTGGAGTGCTTCGAGCTCGACCTGCATCTTCTCGACTTGCTCGGCCGTCTCCATGAGCTTGGTCAGACCATTGTCGTACCGCCTCTTCATGGTCATCACTTCAATGCGCTTGTTCTGCAGGAGCTTTTTAAAAGTATTGATGAGCTCCAGATAACTCGTCGGTGTCACGTAGTAGTGGCGACGCAGCGACTGGAGAAACTCGGTTGAGAGCGCGCTCACGCTTTCCTGCATATCGACGCACACGTCGACAATGCCCGTCTTGACGGTGGCCGACAGCTCGATATCGACAAGGAAATGGTCGGCCACGGACCGCAACGCTTCTTCGGGCCACTCGGTGAACCAGTCGATCGTACAGCAGTTCACGAGGGATGGGAACATTCGAAGGCGCCGGCGGAATGCGTCGCCGATCGGAGACAGCGCCAGCACGACGTGGAGATTCGTGCGGCACCGCGAGACGAAGAAGTTATAAATCTCAGCCGCGCTTCCCGTGTTGACGCCGCTCGCTGAGGCCGCGGCTTCGAGTCCTTCCTGCACGGCCAAGAGCTCTTCGTTGCTCCACAGATTCGCGACTTCTCCAGTATTCAAAATGCCGTTGATATCTTCGAGGTAGGCTTCCTCGACAATCTGCGTGTCACTAAAGAGGAACACAGTGGGGGTATTGTTGACACCGCTGAGCATGAGTACTTTCTTGAGGTCGTTGCGCCAGTCCTGCTTGCCGTAGCTCTTGGAGATTTCAATCTGGAAGAGCTTGTAGTCGGCCATAAACACGGCGAGCGTTGTCAGCGACTTGCGGCCACTCCCACCAACGCCGACGAGAAGCGCATTGCCGTACGGCTGATGGATCACGCGCGAGATGCGCGCGACGTGCTCGATTGCGTTCTGGAAAAGCACGAGCCGCATGGGTGCGGAGCTCATGTTGTTGTAGTCGTCCAAATACACCGCCATGGACTGCTGAAGCACGGCGCGGTCACGCAGCTCACTATAGAGCTTGTTGTTGGCCTTGGCGTCGCCGAAATTACCATAAATGAGGATCGGGTTCGGTCCTTTCACGGCCGGTTGGGCGTAGTCGAGGTCGAAATGGGTCTTGACCATTTGGGTTAAAATTGAGGCAAACCAGGCGCGATCTTTCTCGTCAATGAGCCGATCGCTAAACACCCGAAGACACTCGTGGCTCCAGAGCCGCACGAAGTCTTTGCCGTCCTTGCACACGTCTGGTGAGGCTTGGGCCATTCCCTGGAAGACCTTGGACAGATCACGCAGATTGAACGTGTAGTGGGACTTGGCCGGCGTCGGCAAGAGAGAGGACGAGATCGTATTGTACAGATCGATGGTCGCGCTGACGACCGGTCCACTGAGAGCCTTGACCTGCCCGGGAAACTGGAGTAGGAACCAGTCGGAGATTCGTGAGAAGATCGTCCGGAGTGACTCGTTGTCAAACGGCACAAAGTTGAGCAGATTAAAATACCGAATGTACCGCTGCGTGATCTTCGTACGGCCACCACCAGGTGGTCCCATCGCGGCCATGAACTGGATATCCACAAGCTGCGTGAACGTGTTGTCCTTGCGGTTGTACCAGCCGCCATGGCCCATCCATTGCCTCAGAATCTCAATCGCTGGCTGGGCGCCGTACGTCTCCTTTGCCGGCATGTTGAGATCGTCCACGAAAATGATACAGCTCATGCCGAGTGGTGGGGCGAGCACACCTTTGCGTCGCTTGTCGAGCTTGCTTTCAATGATATCCTGCGTCTGGTTCGCACTGGTCTGCGCACTGAAGTTCATGAAAATGCTGGAAAACTTGGACGCGTCGAGCCCCGAGAGGATCTTTTTCTTGATCGAGACCGATTTGCCCGTGCCCGTATCCCCCGTGCACAGAACGTGCATGTTCCGCCGCAAGAGAATATCCAAAAGCCACGCGCTCCGCTCGGTGTCGATCGTCGGCACGAGAATGAGCGCGAACTGCGCGTCGCGCGGGATCGCAAATACCCCCGAACTCTCCATCCAGTTGGACCACACCATGCGCTTCGTGTCGAAGCGGTAGTCGTACACGATGCCGCCGTCGGGAAAGCACACGCCGAGCACTCGAGAAGGAGAGGCTTGGTAATGCGGGCTCTTGCTCATGAAATCCAGGAAGGCTGGGCTCTCCTCCATGGCCTTGCCCGTCGTGAATTCGCGCAGATAGCGGTCAAAGAGACGCCTCGAGGCCGCGTCCACACACGCACCGATGGTCCACACGACGCTCTTGACGAGGAGCCCCTCAAGGACTTTGTGGAGATCCGAGCCGAGCCCCTCGGAACTTTCGATGGCACAATAGAGAGCACACTCGAAGAGGCGAAGCAGCGAGGCGCCGTGCTCTAGAAAAGTGACGGGCGTCGGTACGACGCAGTTCTTCTCGACAAAGTAGATCATGGGCGGCACGAGCCAGAGACACGTCTCGAGCACAAACACGTGGTGGACCGCAAACGCGCTGGGGATGCGCGTGCGCAGCCACGTGCGCAGCAAGACTTCCCAGCCGAGATTCTTGGGTTCGAGAAAGACCATGCCGACCCGCGAGACCGTGGCGGGCGAGGCCTCTTCCAGATCCTCCGTCTCAAACATCATGCGCATGCGGTCCGTCATCTTGACAATCTCGCCGCTCATGAGGCAGAGCTTCTTGTTGTCGTCCAGCACTGTGTTCATATTCTCGATCCACACAGCGTCCACTGGCCCGTCAAACATGACCCACTGGAGATCTGGCGAAGTGTCACGGGCACACTCACGGTACGTGCAGGCCAACACGCCGTCGCTCCACTCATGCGTGTTTTCGTCAAAGTTACCGTACAATTGGCCGCTCGTAATCGACTTGGGATTCATCGTGTGGATGTGGACACACCGCTGGAACTTGCCGTCGCTTTCCGTGTGGCAAGCCGTCATGGCCGTCGCGAGCGTGTGCACGACGCAGCTCTTCCCCGAGCCGGTCTGACCGACAATCATGATTCCGTGGCGCACTTGGACCGTCTCGTAGTACTGCACGACCTTCATCTTGAACTCGGGCTTGCACTCAAGCGGCACGACCACGTCCGGAACGATGGAGATGCCGCGTTCACACACAGCGTCAATCGTCGCGAGCAACGGCCCGTGGTCGGGAGTCGGCAGGTTCGCACCGGGAAACAAGTCACTGGTGATGCCCCGGAACAGTGGGAGATCGTCGGTCGTGAACTTCGGCAGATTTACGTCCTGCACGGACCGCAGCACGATCTTGTCTTCCGTCCAGAACGGGTCGTTGCCGAGCTGTTGGCGGAGAACACCGCAGGCCACGAGAATCGAGTTGACGGCCCGCATACCATAGTCATAATGCTTCTGGGAACTGAGCTGCTCGCTGGAGAGCTGGAGCACCTGCGTGAGCTTGCGCGCGAGGCTTCGAGCGTTGGCAAAGCCAAACGAGTACAGACGGATCTCCGAGATGAGCGCGTAATCTGGCACCATCATCGCGCACGGTCGGAAGAGCGCTTTCAAGTTGTCGGGTAGCTCGGCGCGCCCCGCGTACCCGGGGTTCATCGTGATGAACACGTTGGCGCTCGGATTCAGCTTGATAAAGGTCCCTTCAAACAGAAACTTGTCGATGTTGGCCTTTTTGCCTTCGTTGATCGTGAGAATTTGCTGCGCGATGACTGACAAGACCTCGATGTTGATGCGGTTGAACTCGTCAAAGCAACACCACGAGCCACAGCCGGCGAGCCCCTTGAAAAACTTGGCCATTGCCAAGTAATCTAGTCCGTCCGAGCAGTTGAACACGACACACTGGATCGCAATGGCTTTGGACAGATCTTTCACGGTTTCGGTCTTGCCCGTGCCTGCGGGGCCTTCGGGCGCGCCGCCATACATGAGATCGATCGCGCCCATCATCGTGCGGTAGCAGCGATCCGTGAGCGGTGTGATCACGAGGCGCATCGTATTCCCCAAGTACTCGTATCCGTACGTCACCCGCGCGTTCACGATCCGCGCCTGGAGATCCATTTCTTTCGGTGTTGACGCCTTGACGCCTTCCAGCCAATAGTACCGTAGCTGCGCAATCCACTCAAAGTCCTGGTCGTTCTCGACACCTTTGACCACCATTTGTGCAATCGTATCGCGCGCGTGGACGTCAATGACCACGAGCGCACCAATCGTCGTGCGTTGGAGCTTGGTCAGTGAGCCGCGCACGAGAATCACGACCGAGTCGAGTTGCTGGTTCAGCACTTCGAGGTATTCCTGAAGACCGACGTTCCCTTTCGTCGTGATCGCGCGCGTAACGTCCTGCGTCCAATAGACCTGCGAAGCCCCAAGCACGACTTGCGCGGGCCATTGGAGCATCCACGTATTGCGTGGCTGCTGTGGATACGTGACCATGGCACGTGCCGTGTGGTCTCGCACCGAATCCCACTGGGACTGCTCGACCTCGAGCAGCCACATTTCGACATTGCCCTTGTTCTTGGTGCTTTCTGGATTCACAGGGTTCCTAAGCGGCACGGTCTCGCCTTCGGCCGAGATCATCTCGGTGATGAGCAGCGCATCGGTGAACGTGACCTTGTGGACGCCTTCAAAACACTTGCCTAAATGGGGCTGTACGGCCTTGGGCTCTTTGGTCTGGGACAAAATCTCCAGCAGCTCGTCGTTCGACAAGAAGAAGAACCGAGGAAAGTACAGCCGCTTCATCTCCAAGTAGTCGTTTAGGCCCTTTTGGATCTCGTCGAGCTTCTCATTGGCCTTTTGGAATTTCTGGAGCAGCTTGTCCATGGCCACGACAGTCATGAAGTTGGGGTCGGCGACTGTGTCGTCCATGGTCTTGCGCCAGAGCGCGTCGACGCTCGCAAAGCGTCTCGCCTCTGTCGGCATTTGCCGCATGATGTCTTCGCTGCTAAAGATGGCCTCAAGATAAAGCCACGTGCGCTGACAGTTCATCCACTCATCCAAGAGCTGCTGCGCGTACTGGAGTTTCTTTTCCCAGGCCTTGCAGTCCTTTTCGATGCTCTTGATGTAGGGCGAGCCACGCATGGTTTGGGTCTTGACCAAGTGGTCGTCCAGCAGCGTCACGATGTCATCCACGCTCTTGACTAAGTACGTGCCAGTCTCTCGGTACGGCACGCACTCAAACTCGATTTTTTCCCACTCGGTGATCATCGCGTTGAGGTTCTTCTGGAGCGAATACTCCTTCTCGGCAAAAGTCCCGATCTCCTGGATCGCGTCCATGTGGGACGTGATCCCCTTGTCCAACAAGAGCTGTAGTGTGAGTTCTTCTTCGCTTTCTTCGAAGCCAATCTTGGAGCGGAGAGCTTCCCAGTGGCGTTCCTGCAGTGCCGGACTCGCCAGCGCCTGGATCACAGGGAGATAGGCCTTGAATTCATCTGTGCGCTCGCGCAGCGTCAATGCGACTTCAGCCGAACCTGGTGCATCCTCCATGAGCGTCTTGCTCAGTTTGTACGAAGTCTTCCACCACTCGGTCACGAGCGCGTCAATCTCGTTCCCCTTGAGCTCCAAGAAAGACCCATTGAGCCAAGCCTGTCGGCTCTGATTGAACTCGGAACTCATAGTCCAGAGTTTGTAGTACGGCGCGAAATCCGTCTCGAGCTTGGTGAGGATCGAGTATTCCGTCGGCGGGAAATTGAACACGGCCTCGCGCGCGTTGAAATCCGTGGCTTTGGCCTTGGCGTCTTGCAACGAGTCAAAGAGATTCACGGCGAGCTCGACGTACTTCTCGGTGTGATCAATGGCGCCGTACTCTCTGAACGCCTTGACCTCTTGCTCGAATTTCTCAACGTCCAGTTCAAACGCCTCCTTTTCCAGCGCCAGCTTGTCCATCATGCGGATCTTGTCTTCCTCGAGCGCCGAGTCACACGAATCGGCGGCCTGTGCGACCCTCAGCGGCCACTCCTTCGTCGAGTACGCGAGCTTGAAGTCCTCCAGACTGAGCTTATAGGAGAACTCATTGAGCGCATCCAGCCGCTCGTGGACTCGGGCGACCTCCTGGACCATGCCGGCGATCGTCTGCTTGGACGCGGTCACAAACTCCTTAAGCTTGGCGAGCTGCGCCTCGTTTATAGGCTTTTCCTGGATGCGCTTGAGGATCGCTTCGTAGCGAATCGTTATATCTACATTCTTCTCGCGTGCGTCGCGGACAATACTCTCAATCAGTGCGTCCCGTAGCTGGAGCGCTCTTGTCTGGAGAAAGCTCTTGAGATGAGTGGTCGAGACGCAGACCAGTGGGAACGCGACGGCGTCGTACGAGATGACGTTGATCTTGACGCTTAGCGAATGGAAGCGGCGAATTTGCGAGCATATCTCGCTCAGATATTCTTGTGGCGGAAGTCCATCGATCGCACGCAGTTCCAGGAGGTACTTGACGACGTCGAACGATAGAAAATCAGTACATTTCGCATACTGCGCCGCGAGCTGCTGCGGCGCCTGCATTGCGCCTTCGATCATCCGCGTGATCTCACGCTTGGCACTGGCGAGCGCCTGTAGAATGGAGTTGACGACCGAGCGGTCGCCCTCCAAGTCCACGAGCCGACACCGGTCGAGCCCGAGCAGCGACAGTACTTCGCAGTCGATCGCCTCGACTTCATGGACACACGCGACCAGGCTCTCGAGCGGCTCGAGCATTGCCTGCGTGATCTCCTTTTGCGAGGGTTCCACGACGACCGCGGCTTGGGGCGTGACATTGAGCTGGACGTCAAAAAGAGAGTTGCGATGGGACCGCCACGGGTCGTTGAGGGTGACGCTTGGGGTTCCACGAATCGTGAGACGTTGATCGTCCGCCTGATCTTCTTCCTCCTCGGTATTCGCCCGCACGAACTCGACCCACGCGAGCGTCGTTTGGTCCACGACGTGGCGCAATTGCGTGGCCATGCGGAGCTGCAGAGCCGTGAGCAGGCGCTCCAGTGGGCTCCCGCGGTATACTTGCCTATCAGAGACGAAAAAGTCGAAATGGTCTTGAAGATTGTCGATAATGTTTTCGACAATCGTGCGTCGCCAATCGACAAGTAGAATCTCGGCAGCCTTGTTTTGGTGTGCGGCCTGGAGCGCCTTGAAATCAAGGAGACGGAAAGGAAACTCCATGTGGGACGTGTCCTTACTGGGCGTGGTCGTAGTGGGCGTAGGAGAGGAGGCCACAGACGCACAGCTCCGAGGAAAGTCGACGTGGACAAGCAGGGTCTTTTGAAAGGTCTTTTCCCAGCCAGCGTACATCTTGTGGAGCACCGCGAGCAGCTGCTTGGACGACGTGAAATGGTCGGCCCGGATCTTCTTGGAGTGCTTGCGGAATGCATGATGGGGAATCATGACTTTGCCAAAAAGTGGAGCTGGTGGTGGTGGCGCGGGCAGCTGGAGATTGAGGGAGAGATACTTTTGCTGGAGCGCCTCGTCGCGATGCAGCTTGTACTGGAGCACAGCCTTCTTCATGCTGCGCGCATACTCGTGGATCGTCGTATCCGTCAGCGCTCGGAGCAACTTCGCTGATGCATGGCCATCGAGCAGCGTCACGTCGGGAGGGAGTCCGTCGACCACACGGCGATGGACCTGCTCGAGCAGCGCCCTGCTCATGGCGCGCAGCTCCGTCCCCGACTGCTTCTGGAGGAAATGGTCGAACCGCAGCTGGGCCTTGGCCGTATCTCGACGCTGCGTGGCCGCATCTATTCGCTGCTGGAACAGCTCGGCGCTTTCGGTAGCGAACCGCAAGTTAATGCGCCGCACGAGCTTCTGCTTGTCACTGCCGCCCTGGAACTGGATGAGGTACTTCTGCTTGTCACCATCGTAGCTCAGCACCGAGCACGGCCGCCAGCGCCACTCGCCCTTGAAGTAGTAGGGTGTCGCGCCGGAGGGACACAGACGTAGCCACTCGCTGGGTGTGTGGGATTCCAACTCGTCGCTGTCAAAGAGGTGCAGCGGGAACTGCGACTGGTCAATCTTGAGGAACTCGTCGTCGTCGGCCGTGCCGCCACGGATGCCCATCCCCAGCCGCTGCGGGACATTGCCCACGGGCGATAGAGCTGTAGACGCTTCTTCGGCCTCCTGCATTAACGCCGACGGCACAGCAGTAGCGTTCTCGCCGGCGTCCGATGGATCACTCTTGTCGTCGGCATTATAGATGCGACTGCGGAGCCGTCCGGGGAACGGCCGCACGGGCTTGGGGTGCTTGAGCATGCTCTGGAAAGCTCGTTGCTCCATCTCCTTGATGAGCACGGGCGCATCCTTCCAGCGGTGCGGTCGGTTGTTGTGGTCCACGCGTGATAGCTCGACATTCGTCGCACGAGCCGGTGACGCCGCCACGGGCTTCTTGCGACTGCTGCTGCCTCCCCTCGTGACCGCATCGCGCCGCGTCTTGCGTAGAAAGGCCTCTTTCTCGCGCGCGTGCTGCTTGTGGAGCCGGAACCGCTCGAGTAGCATCTCCTCGGGCGTGAGCGATTGAGCGGAATCTTCTGATTGGTCTAGCGCGGCCTCCAGCGCGGCGCCGGCGCTCGGACCGCTGCGAGCGGCACCGCCGTCGTGCGCATCATCACTCTCCATGATATTTCCGGCCGAGAGAGTCGCCTGTGGGGCGTGAGAAAGCGTCGCGCGCAGCCGTGGAGTTTCACTTCATATTCTTGGGCTTCTTCCGCGCGCATGACCCTTGGGACCACAAGTGCGAACTTAAGAGCCGACACACTCGAACACATACCGAACTTAAGAATCATCCCAATCTTAAGTTCGTTTCGCGTTCCTCAACCGGTTTTACGAGAAACTATGTACCCATATCTCTCTTTCAGAGAGGAGAGACACAGTAGCATCTCGTCCGTCATGCGAGCGGTACCGCCGTAATATCCCACACACTCACATCCAGCAGCAAAGGGTCGCTGATCTGGCGCAGCGCGGGCTGTCGACTTTCCAGCTTCAGCTTAGACCCACTGGTATCGCCGTCGACCACCAGGAGACGAAAAGTGAGCACTCGGAAGTTGCTCTCGCGTTTTGGGGACCGTAGGAAAGCAAAGAGCATGAGCGTGAGCCAGTCGGC
>JAADXL010000398.1:0-29211 GCA_023337755.1 Pythium aristosporum | reverse complement strand
TCCACCCCCACACAACCATGCCCTTCAAATCGCTTGCTCTTGTGTTTGCCGCTGCGATCGCTTCGGCGTCCGCCCAGCAGCCGTCAAGCCCAGACACAACTGTAGCCGCACCCATGCCCACGTTCAAGTTCGGTAAGCCCACAGTTCTGGGCGTAGGCTGCGTTGGGAACTCGGCTGCCGTCATTCCGTCCACTGATGGCCAGTCCGCCTCGGTGCGTTTCTCTGCCATGAACGCCGTGACTAGTACGGATACCCAGCGTGACCGCAAGTCGTGCACCCTTGCCGTGCCCCTGAACGTCCAGGCGGGCTTCGCGCTTGGGATCACGCGCATCGAATACAATGGTAACGTGCGCGTGTCAAAGCGCAGCGGCTCGTCCGCGCAGTTTGATGCCGAGTACTTTTTCGCTGGCCAGCGAGGACCCATCGTGACAAACAAGTACGCCTCCGATACGACTTCCGACTTTTCTGTGACCAACGAGAGTCCCGCCACTGCCACGGTCTGGTCCTCGTGCGGGGCGTCGACGGTCTTCCGTGTCAACAGCACCATCACGGTGTTGACGCCACCGCTTGGCGCGAGCGACGCCGGGCAGACTAGTGTCGACTCGGTGAATTCGAGCGTACAGACTACAGTCCGCTACTACGCCACGACAAAGGCGTGCAAGAACTAACTCGAGTCGGTACTAGACGGAAGCAAGAACTCGAGCTGACCAAGAAGGAGCCACCTCAGAGTGATGTCGAGAATGCATGTGATTATGTTAGTGTACGGAGACCGCAACGTCACGGGCATTTAATGTCAGATGCGGTCTGTGCCTATTTCTCAACGGTGGATTCTTCTGCACGGTCTTGTGATTCGTCTTCACTCGCGTGGTCAAGCATGG
Source organism: Pythium aristosporum (assembly GCA_023337755.1). Classification (NCBI taxonomy): domain Eukaryota; phylum Oomycota; class Peronosporomycetes; order Pythiales; family Pythiaceae; genus Pythium; species Pythium aristosporum. The sequence continues at coordinate 28,333 of JAADXL010000398.1, read as the reverse complement.
CAAGGAGCCGCTCAATACGGTCTATGTGGTCGCGTGGTACACCTGCTGCGTTCGCGGCAGTCTGCGCACGCTGAAGCACTCGCTCTGCGTCGTCCCATCGCTGGTGGTGCACCAAGAACTGGCCATAGTTGAATAACACGGCCGCAATGTCTCGCTCGATCTGCTCGTCCATCTTGGAAGAGGAAGAGGATGCCGAGCGGCGAGCGCCATGGGTCTTGTCGTACACCTCAATGGCCTGGCGGTAGTAGTTCTCGGCCGCGCGTTGATGGCCTCTAGGTTTCACACCGACTGTTAGTACTGATACCTAATGTTTCCAGTATTGAATAGTCATCGACGCACTGGTCTTGGTGGCACTGCGCAATGCGGTCGAGCACGACCACGTGACTCATGTTCCGCTCACTTGAGTTCCGAATGTAGGGCACGCTGCCCAGCGCCTCGTGGTAGTACTTGATCGCGAGACTGACGTTGCGCAGCGTCTCAAACTGCGCCGCGACCAGAAACGCAAGTTCAAACAAGTGGCGATCTACAGCATGCATAGCCGATCAGTAAAGTGTATTTCGCAGCGGTGGGTGTTGGAGCAGGCCCCATACCTTGTGCGTTGGTCGACTTGGTGATGGTGTAAGCCTTCAGGCAATTCTGCAGCGCAGCCTGGCGATCCTCCTAATCGATAGCACACGATGCACATGGAATATATGAGTAATTCGATCTCCACCATCGAAAGATGTGATGGCGCCTCCACCTTCTTTGCGTTCTCCCGCGCCTTGTCCAGCAGCGTCGCAACTTGCCGTGCTGGTGCACTCTCGCGGTTCTAATGTTCGCATTATAACACGTTCAAAACCCCGTCCCATCTATCACACACGAGACTCCTGACGACTTGTGTGCATGCACCTGGTAGAAATGGACGCCTGAGACACCAAGCACGACCATCATGGCCAGCAGCCGTGCTTCCTTGCCTAACCAACGCCGGAAGTCGCGCTTGAGCAGCTCATCGGTCGAGGAAGAACCCGCGTTGCCAGCGCTTGATGCGAAGAGACGCGGGGCAAGAGGCAGCAGAGATCCTGGGGAACTCAATCTTGAAGACGCAGTGCTAAGAAGCTGAGGGACTGCGGAGCGGGCGATTCGACGTCGAGCGACCGCGTGCAGCGCGCGAGCTCCGACGACGACGGTCATATTCGCATCAATTCGCATTGAGCTCTTCGATTTCGAATTTACATCCAATCCGCTGGGTTCTAATTTTGGCCAATAGTACGTCTTTATATTTTCAGCCAATCCGAATTGGACTCAGAAAGAGTGTCCCTCGTGGGCCAATAGATCGCGCGCTTGAACAGGGGATTTTCGGGACACCTGAAGTTGGCGCTGTTCCGTATCGTTGGGTGTTCCGTTGGCTCTCGCACGCACGCCAACAGCTTTTGTTGGATTTTCGCCAACTTTTTCCCTTCTCCACGGACAAAGGAAACTCCCCCCTGGCCCACCGGAAGAGAAGCGACCACGATGGGGTCCATGAAGGAGGATCTGCGCGACGTCAACTGGAACAAGGTCTGGCCCGACCGCATGCCCGTGATTCTGCGGGATCTCGCGCCCACGAACCCGTTCAACCCACGCAACCTGTGGCCCGAGGAGAAGGACAATGACGCCGCCAAGGCCGCGCCGGCGGCCGCTGCTGCCACGGAAGAAGCGCCGAGCGACGCGAAGAAGGGCAAGAAGCCCCATGGCAAAGACAAGGACGCGGCCGGCGGCGCCAAGCTCAAAAAGGCCGACCTCATTCGCCTCCAGCTCGCCAAGGACAAGCTCGAGAAGCAGAGCAAAGTGGACGAAGAGAAACTGTCGAACGTGAAAAAGTCGACGAATCTGCTCACCATGAAGATGACGACGCCCACGGGCCGCTTGAAGCAGCTCTACGAGATCCTGAAAGAGTGCTGGAAGAAGAAGGAGTTCACGGACGCCGTCGACACGCTCTGGGAGATCCAGCGCACGCAGCTCGTGCCCGTGCGGTCCGCCGTGGGCGCCGACGGCCGCAAGAAAGTCGACAAGCAGCGCAAGGCCGAGCAGGAGGAAGACGACAAGCTCCGCGACGAGCTCCACGCTGTTCACAAGAAGTACCGCAAGTACACCAAGCTCGTCCACGCGTACTTGGAGAACCGCGACTTGATTGAGTTCCAGCTCACGGAAATGTCGGACCGCCTGCCGCCGCTCAACATGCACCACATGAACAAGTTTATCCTGGATGACTGGCAGCGCACGGTGCTCGGCCACATTGACGACAAGCACTCGGTCATTGTGTGTGCGCCCACGAGTAGCGGCAAGACGGTGTTGTCGTCGTACGTCTCGGTCGTCGGCGGCAAGGTCTTGTTCATTGTGCCCACGGACCCGCTGGCGTGGCAGGTCGCGGCGCTTTTCCAGGCCATGGTCAAGGGCACGGTCGCGCTAATCACCGAGGGCACGGTGTTTCTGCCGGATGAGTTCAAGGTAGCCGTGGGCACGCCGCGGGCGGTCGAGTCGACGCTGATTGATATCGGCTACGACTTCGAGTACGCCGTGTACGACGAAGTCCACGATTTGAACGGCGCTGAAGGAGACGCGCTTGAGCGGATCGTCAAGGCTGTTAACTGTCCGTTCCTGGCGTTGTCGGCGACGATTGGCAACGCCGAGAAGCTGCTGAGCTGGTGGAAGCTCCACCACCCGCGTCCGGTGCACCTGCTCGAGTACAAGGGTCGCTTTATCAATCTGCAGCGCATGATCTGGCACGAAGAGCAGCCCAAGTCGGAGGAAGAGAAGGGCAAAAAGGAACTCGTGGTGCTCCACCCGTGTGCCGGTATCACGCTCGACTACCTTGTGAACGAAGGCTTTGAAAGTGGCGATTTGGCATTCACGCCCCGCGACACGTTTGCCCTCTGGAAGGCTATGGAGCAGTTTTACCCGCAGGCAAAGATTGAGGACGTCTCGCCACACAAATTTTTCCAGCTCGAGGAAGAGGAGGCTGCTGCTGCCAAGCCTGTCGCGAGTAAAGACAGCAAGAAGGACAAGAAGTCCAAGAAAGATAAGGAGAAGAGCGGGTCCAAGAAGAAGAAGTCCAAGGAAGGCGACGACGACGATGACGACGATGGCGGAGAAGTGGACTTGGGCACGCGGTGCCACCGAATCACGCTGATGGAGTCCAAGCGGTACGAGGATCTTGTCAAGAAACGCCTGCAGGCATTGGCCAAGGAAGAACCCAAGGCGACCCAAGAGCTTCTCGATTTCTTTGCGCCATCGGAATCGCTTCGAAGCACGCTGCTCGACGTGACTGACGGCCACGACATCAACGGCAACTCTGTCGATGTCTACTCGCTCGTGAGTCAACTCGTGCAGAAGCAGTTGACTCCGTCCATTGCGTTTCAGCTCGACTCAGTGCGTTGCCGTCAGCTCTTTGATCAGCTTTTGACGTCGGTCGAAGCCGCGGAGGTGGCAAGATATCCCCTGTTCCGAGAGAAGGTGGAGGCCGAGTATGCCGAGTGGGAAAAGAACCAGGCGACGCTGAAGAAGCGTGAGGCCAAGGTGAAAGGGAAAGATAAGGAAGATGAAGCGCGAGAGACGCAAGCTTTCGAGGAACGTCCTCCGCCGGATATTTACGCGCCCCACCCAGACTTTGTGCTCACGCCAGTGGGGTACCGCTTGTCGGCGACCGAGTTCAAGGAGATTCGTTGGCAGCTTCGCCGTGAACTGTCCGAAGAATCCGACGACGGCCATCCGCTGGTGCGTTCGCTGCGTCGGGGGATCGCGATCTATGCGCAAAACTTGCCAGCCGGATATCTGCGCATTGTGCAGTCGCTCGCACAGGCCGGTCGTCTCGCCGTCGTGTTTTCCGACGACTCGCTTGCCTACGGTGTGAACATGCCGTTCCGAACGTGCATCTTTTGTGAAGATACGTCGGAAGGCGTGTTGACGTCGCTCATGGTGCAGCAGATGGCCGGTCGTGCGGGTCGCCGTGGTCTCGATCGCCAGGGCAACCTTGTGTTTGCCGGGTTGAGCTGGTCGCGCATCCAGTTCCTCATGCGTGGTTTACTTCCGGACGTCACTGGCCGTCAGTCGCTGTACCCGACCGTGTCACTTCAGCGGCTGCTCACGCCTCATCCGGATACGGACACAATCAATCGTATCGTGTCCCACCCGCTCTACGAGTACATGACTGGTACGGATGACGGCGGCGCCGAGAAGCCGTCGTACCTCGCCCAGTCTGTCAAGTGGATGTCCCACATGGGTCTTCTCACGCCCGATTACAAGCTGAATGTCGACCGCTCCGTGGCGAAACTCATTTGGGAGTGTCGCGATGATTGCGCCGAAGCGCTGGGTATCTTCTGGATCACTGAAGCAATCTACAAGGAGTTCCATCACAAACCCGGTGATGTCATCGCCAACCAGCTCGCTCTCTTCAACATGCTTTTACGCGTCGTGGGGCGTGAGAAGTTCCACCCGGAACTCGCTCGTGCCGTGAAGCTTGCTCCACTCGAAGGCCAAGAGGCGTCGTGGGAGACTGTGTCAACGTTGATCAAGAGCTACGAAGAAAAACTGGAAGCGCTCGGACCCGATGCGCCAGCGGAACTGCGTCTGCGTGTGGATCTCGACGACCCGCTTGACGGATACGTCTTCCGCACGATCGTCGACAACCTCATCCCGATCGGCCTCGGAACGTTCCAGCTCGACCTCATCAAGAAACGGCTTCGCCACGTTGGCGACCGCCTCCGTCTCATGCACAACATTCTCATGTACAGCGGACGCTACGGTATGCTGGAAGAGATTGTGCGCAAGTGCTTCCGTCGAATCAAGTGGATCCTGATCGACTCGGAAGTGTAAGCCTGAGCCGACGATGGCGGCTACCACCGACTCCAGCTTCCCAAAACTCTATACTTCAAAATACAGCAAATTCTTCTTCCATTCCACACTGACATCCCAATGACGAGGCCGCGAGTTACCACGTGGTACTAACAGTAGTAATGTACGAGGTCCATTCGCCTTATCCATACTGCGTATCTCGCTCACACTGAGGTGATGCGTTCGATAAAATGGTTGTGGAAGAACTGTTAGGACTGTTCACGGAAGAGTTCTAACAGTACTGTACCATCACGACAGAGATTGATGGGTCCCACCGTGTCAGATGAAAAGATCGGCGTATCATGCGATGAGAACGACTGTAAAGACACACAGACAAGGCATGAAAATGGGTCCACACAAGGATCGAATATAAATCATATGATCTCGACGTCTTCAAAGTGCTGCGTACAGCCATAGATAGCATGAGTGCTATCAGTGTGAAGGGTTTGCAAAAGAGACCTCCTTTACTTGCACTGCTTCCACGTGAGGTAGTAGCGGAAGCCGGCCTGCACCGTCGTGTCCACCGAGTCGATCGCAATCTGCACATCTTGGCTCACACCAATCGTCGGCTTGAAGGCCGTGATGGCGCTGTTGACACGGAAGTTGGTCGACGCGCCGCACGGCGACCAGACGATGGCGGCGACGGGGATTTCGTTGCTGATAAACAAATCCGAGGCCGTGCCGGGCGAGTATTTCCGAGCGACCACCGGGCCACGTTGGCCGGCAAAGAAGTACTCGGCATCAAACTGCGCAAACGTTTCGTTGACTGGCGGCACGAAGACGTTGCCGCGGTAATCGACACGGAAGATGCCGATGGAAACGCCGGACTGAACGTCCACGGGCACGGCGAGGTTGCACGACTTGCGGTCGCGCTGCACGTCCGCTGTGGTCGCCGCCTGGTACGCCGAGAAGAGCACCGAGACGGACTGACCATCGGTGGAAGGAATGATGGCGACCGAGTCCTTGGGGCAGCCCGAGCCGAGGAACGTGGGCGTGCCGAGCTTGAACACGGGCGCAGGAGTCGTCGGCGCGGGCGTCGGCTTGGGTGTTGTTGGCTTGGGCGTCGGCGCGGGCGTCGGCTTTGGTGTTGGCTTGGGCGTCGGCCTGGGCGTCGCTTCAATTTGTCCAGGGTGCGTCGCGATAATGGGCTGCGTGGATGCAGACTGAGCACCCAGAGCGATCACAGCGGCAAAGATGAGAGCAAGCGACTTGAAGGCCATGGTGGAATGGGGAGTCTTGAAGTGGTAGGTCTAGTGGGCGGTCAATTGGAAATTGAGGAGTGAGTGAGATGACGTCCGTCGAGATAGACTGACTGCATTGAGGCGTCCGTGTACCGGATAATAGAAGAAGCAGTTTTCCTGCCAGCCGCGCTGGATGGCTGCTCAACACACAGAGAGGCGTCACCCCAGCCTACATACAGTGCCTGTGGCCTTGCCACTACACTGTATCTGGATCAAGCCACGGCCGCCCTCATCCGATTTTGAATCCAGGTTTGCGGTCCAGTGAAGTCCATGGGTGATGCAACGGAGCTCAGCTGGAACCACCGTCTCATGCACACCTTTGGCACGGCAACAGCGCAGAAAAGAAAGTTTATGGGGCGATGTGCAATCCAAGTTGCACTTCAACAAGAGAAACCCTCAGGCGATCTCCCGCTGTTTCTGAATCTCCCCATCGAACGGGCGTGACCTTGAGCTCATCGCCTTCGATTCGTTTCCCGCATTCACCCAGTTGCGAAAGCCTGGTCCTTCATCGAAGCTCGTGCTATTTAGTTCCTGAGTGCTGACTGGTCGCCCGTGATGAAGCGCTCGCGCCCTCAACGCCAAAGAGTGAATTGTACAGGGCGAACAGCATACGTTCCTCGGACCAGGGGCGAAGCCGCTGGCTGAAGGGTTAAGTAACTACAGTAGTGCACCACACCACACACACTACAAGAGTTGGCCCATGTATCCAATGTGGCTTCATGGCCATGCGTCTGCCCAATTCCAAAAAGCTTGCTCGTTCTTTGCTCAGCAAACGACTGCTGCACACGGGAAAGTGCAGCCCGTGAACGGCAAAGGAGATGGGCAAGTGTGCGACCAGCGAATCAGTGTTCACTGCCATCCCGTCCCAGGATGATCGTCAACCGTCTGAACTCACTCCACCCGCCAGCATCTGACCATGGATGACGGTCATCAGGATGGGAGTTCCCTTGTGGGAAAATGTGGGAAGATCTGGGTGCACGCTCAGTTGCAACCGCAATGGTGGCACAACCTCAGCGACCCTCTGCAGTACTGTAAAGAAAAACTCTGAACGCAGTGGCAAACATTGCGTCTGAGAACGCCGGGCTCATGCACAGTGCGTGTTGAGCGGAGACCACGCTTCTCGGAGTCCAGCCCGGACACCCAGTCTGGATAGTGTACGTACAGCACTGTACGTCCGATCGAATCTGACAAGGGGTGCTTCCCATCTGCATCGCCCGTTCTCCTTTGGACTACTGTATCCAGAAAAGCCAACTCAACTCATTCTCTCTGCGGTCACACTCTTCAGCCACAGTGGGTTTCGCTCACCACTCCTCAATTTTCCACAGGACCACCACCTCTACTTCCACGCTCAAGTTTCCTCTTCGTCATGGTCTCCACGGCTTCGCTTCTCCCGGCACTGCTCGCCGCTGTCGCTGCTGCATCCGCCCAGGCGGATTTGCCGTACACGCTCGGTAAGCCCACGTTCTTCGGCTCAGGCTGCCCTAAGGACACGGTCGCGGTTGTCTCGTCCACGGACGGCACGACCATCTCCGTGCTCTTCTCCGAGTTTGCGTCGTCGACCACGTCCTCTCGCTGGCGCCAGTACAAGTCGTGCAGCCTTGCTGTTCCACTCGACGTGAAAGCGGTAAGTCAAATCTAGATCTCCCACACCACATCGCCGATGCTGACACATGGGTCATTGAAACTAGGGCACGACGGTCGCCATTTCGCAAGTCGACTACCGCGGCAACGTGTTCGTGCCGAACGATCCCGGCTCTCACGCCGACTTTACGGCCGAGTACTTTCTCGTTGCGGACCAGGGCCCGCAGTACACTCGGTCGTTCACAAGTGGTTTCACCGGTAACGTCCTCTTGTCGGACCCCGTGGCCGTGGTCAAGTGGTCTCCGTGCGGCGCCTCGTCCATCCTGCGTGTGAACGCCAACTTGATTGCCCAGAAGACGGCGGCCAACAACAGCGACGTACAGATCGCGATCGACTCGGCTGACACCAAGCTCGGCGGCTTCCGATACAAGATCGTGAGCAAGCAGTGCTGACCAGACTCTGGAGTCCTGCGATCCGCATAGCCCAATAGACTGTTCGCACAATGTGATCACAATCCTGTAGTCAAGTTCCTAATATATATGCCAGTCTTTGCGGCAAACAAGCCTATTGAGGACATACGAACTCATTTCGATGCGTGTTGACGTGGTTTCCTGTCCTCCCAGTGTGACGTCCGGTTCTTCTTCGGCTTGGACCGTACAGTCCACCGCCAACATCAACACCACTCGAAAGGCATCTTCGTTCTCTGGATCGCGACTTGGAGTTGTGTGATATCCCACACCCTCTGGGCGACTCGCGACGGCACGACACCGGCACAAAGACCTCCCACCAGCATCAGTGCTCATCGGGGCGTACTATCTCTGAGACGAAAGCTCACATCCGTACCCTGGCTTTTGCCATCGACGACGACTACTGTGACCTCGTTTGACTCTAAGCACCCAAGTCTTCGCTTCCTTCGCTGCCAACGTCGATGAACCTTACTCGTTAGACTGGGAGAGTGCGGAAGAGCAGTCAACACCACGCAAATCCTTAGATCAACGCCCTTCAAACTCGGATTTCATACTGAAACCAGGATACTCAATTTCCCGCCTTCCCCTGGTCGTATATATATAAAATAAGTATAATCTCTTCCCGTGCGGGGCATAACCACGCCAACCTACTGATATTCTCTATAACGTTTTGCCTCACTTGTCGACTGTGCGAAACTCACGCGACAACCGAGGGCGAGCGGCGCGCGCCTCCTGACCACCCGGCCGAGTCCTCTTGGGTGGAGTTGGCCGACACGAGTGGCAGCTCCCCTGCGCTCGTGTTGAAGAGGTAAAGTCCCTCTCTCTTTTGCTCGCGACTCGCCCAGCGACCGACAAGAGGCCACGCGATGCAGCCGACGCGACTCGGTCAACGAGCCGATCAAGTGCGCGCGACGTCATTCAGACGCAAGCGACCGAGCGAATGGACGCGAGCGCAGGCCTCGTACGTATGTTTGTGCTAATAGCCTATGCGATGCGGATCCTTGGATCCTGTTGCGATGATTCCACCCGGCATCACACATTCCACCCGACGGCAACGGCGCGAGTCAGAAGGAAACGCTGACCACGCAGGTGATGTGATGTGATGTGTGGCAGTGTCATGATGATCGAACGTGCTGCTTTTCTATTTTCGCTCGCTGTGGAAACTAGTGCCACGCGTGGCTGGCCGTTTCTTCTATTCACCGCACACGTGTCCGCTCCGACCCTTTCCCAGCATCTCGACCACTTTCAAGCACCGCCAATTTAGCGTGTCGCGATGCCCACCGCCTCGGACGAGTTGCCATGGACGCAGGACACGCGACGCGTGCCGGCGACGGCGATCGGTGGAGTGCGGCCCCGCCCCACTGCAGACGCAGTGCCGCCTCCACAGCGGCGGCCCTTCACGAGCATGGGCTCGTCCCTCTTTGATCTCGAGGCCGCGCGAGCGACCAACCAACTGGAGCCCGTCCGGTCGAACCAGCGCTCGTCCAAAGCGACGGCGTCGGGCGAATTCGACGTGCGCAAGTTCCTGCTGGACCAGAAGGGAGCCGAACCTCTCCACACCACGGCATTGTTTCGCGGCGCCCTGGAAACGGCAACGACCGTTGGCTCCTCGAGCAAGAAGAGGCTGCCTCGCATGGACCTCCCGAAGACGAGCCGACAGGCTACGCCACCGCTGGCGATCTCGCAGCCGCTCGATGATCCGACCGTGTCCCACTTTTACACCATTGAGAAGCTGTCGGAGAGCTGCTTCCACGCCGTGCAGAGCAAGCACAGCAAGACGTGGCAGTTTCTGCCGGGCGCCGAGGAGCGATCCAAGAGTTGCAGCGGCGTCAGCGCCAACGCGAGCAGCGGCGGCGCCAATAGTCTCACGAACGTTGAGAGACCGTCGCGGCGCGTCGACGTGCTCGACCTGGAAAAGTGCTTTGATCTCGCCATGCAATGCGTACACAAGACGACCACGCGCTCCGACATGGGCACATCGACGGACCCGCAACGCACGACGACCGAGCGCGACGTGCTTACCATCCAGGCGCACGTCGTCCACCGCTACTCGTCTCCAAACGGCCAGCGACACGACGCGTCGGGACAACCCCCTTCCGCCCCGGAGGATGCCGACGCAGTCGATGCACGCCACAAGCGACTGGCGCGCACGCTGTTTGAGCAGAAATGGTCGGATGTCGTGCTTGGGGAGATCGAGGCCATGCTGACCAAGTCGTTTCTGGAGCAAGGCGCGCTACTTCGCAGGACCCGGGAGCGGTACGCCAAGTCGTTTTTCAAGCTGGAGAAGCTGTACCATCAAAGCACTCTGGAGCTGGCGACCGCACGTGAGGAGCTCCATACGACTCGCGAAGAGCTGCGGCTCGCGAGTGCGACCCATGAGCTCGATACGCAGCTCATGAAGACGCAGTACGAAGACGACATCACGCGCTTGAGCGTCGGGTTTGAATCGCGGCGAGAAGAAATGGAGAAGAAAATGACGGAATCGAAAGAGCAGATGACCAAGATGGGCGACACCATGAAGACGCTCAACACAATCTTTCGACAGATGCGCGAAGACACGGACAAGGTCAAGGCTGTCGAGCTCCGCGATAACTACATCAAGCTTGAGAAAAAGTTTGAGACTTGCAGGGAGGAAGTCGAGCGCCTGCGACCGCTGGTGCTGCTGAACCATCAGTTGCACGAGCAGAAGGACGGCGTGATCCACGAGAACCGAGCATTGAAAGAGAAGATCGCGAACTTTGACGCTGTCGCCGCCTCGAAAGACGAGATGATCGCGACGCTCATGGCGCAGCAGAGTGAGCTGCTCGCAGCGCAAGAGCTCCAAGCGGCCGAGGACGACGAGCGACGACGGCTCGACGAAGCTAGAGCCGCCGAGGAAGAAGAAGAGGAGGACTATGACGACGCGAATGAGTCGCGAAGACAACCGATATCGCAAAGACCGGGAGGTCGTGGTAGCGTATCCGCAGCAGTGTGTGTGCGCTGCAAAGAAAATTTACGCACCCAGTCTCAAGGTGGTGGTCTCGTGACCGTGGTGAGTACCTCACAAGCCGACGAAAGTGAAGCAACCTTGAAAGATTCGGCAGCATCCAACGGGGGGTTATCCGAGTCGAGACGCAAGCGCGTGCAGTGCATGTATTTCCGCATTTTGCTCCCCAATCTGCGCGGCCGACGCCCGCAGCGCGAGCTCGCGTGGACGCTGAGCTGCATGCGGTCCATTATGTTTGCCAAGCAGCTCGACGACGCCATGTGCAAGACGAGCGGCGGCGCGTTCCCGCTCCGCATACGCATGCCCGAGTTTGTGTATTCGTGGTTCTCGCCATGGCGATCGCTGCGCGATGAGAAAACCGTTCCGAATGTGGACGGCGACGGGGATCCAGAGGACGACCCAGCGGCATTAGCAGGCGACAGCGTGGAGATCGCCTGGAGGAGAACGGCGCTGAATGAGTCCAACAAAGAGCGCACTGAAGAGCAGCGGCAACAGCAAGCCGACGAAGACCGGTGGTGCTTGTACTATGGTGTCAAGGCACTGGTCCAGGAAGGCTACTTGGAGGCAAAGCTCTTTCTGTCGTTGCTCGATGAGAAGTATGGCGAAGACGAGCAAGTGTTTATGCTCTACTGCTACCGCGTGCTCGACGTGCTACTTGGTGGGAAAATCTAGTGGGGGCCCTTCCGCGATGCTGTGAGCTACGAGCAGTTCGCCGCACAGTACGAGCACGAGTTGGGGTCCGGACGTCCTAGTTCGTCGGACCCGCTCAAGATGATCCACGCAGCCGGGCGCGTGCCCAAAATCATTTGGATCTCGCCGTACCACGCGTCGCTCGCAACCAGCATTGTGCTCTGCAAAGCCACCGAGATGGAGCGAGCGGCACTGGACAAGAAACTGCTGGCATTTGCCGTCACGAATCTCCCGGCGCAAGACCGACCGAGTGTGTATTTGACACCTGCCAACGCGAGCCAAGTCCGTGACGGTGTCGACGAGCGAAAGCTGCGTCCTCCGCCGCCGAACGAAACGGCTGATACAGCTGACGCGCCACTGCTCCAGTTTGTGGACGCCAACTTGTGGGTCGAGCTCATGATGATGGAGTACAAGGAAGAGCAGGCCCACCGCCGCGCGGCCATCCGCCTCATGTTTCAGACGGCGACGTCCATGTCATCGTCACTGCTGGGCTCGTTTGGTGGCGGTCGCGCTGTCCTGACGAGTGCGTCGACCATGGACATGGAACAGTTTCGCATCATGATCCGCACGCTCAACGACGACCTCCCGTCCTTCATGATCGCCACGCTGTTTCGCGCAGCCTTCATGCGCGGCAATGGGGCCGTGACTTTTGACTCGTTTCTAGAAGCCGCCGAGTACGCCCAGTTCTTTTCGTCGTGCATGCGGCTCGAGAACCCCGTCGCGTCGATGGCTCGCCTCGCGGCAGAAAGCGGTCGCGGGGGCGATCCGCTTGCGCCGTCTCACGCCGCGTTGTCGACCGGTTCGCGTGCAGCGTTTGTTGTGGACAAATATTTCACACTGATGCACAATCAGCTCATCGCCATGACTGCGGTTCTCCCGATATGGACGCGCAGCCTCGTGGACTCGCTCATGTACGAGCTGTCGAGTGCACTGGTCGATGAACACGGCAGCAGCTCGGGCGGCAGCGCGCTTGCCGACGGCGTGCAACTCCTCGCCTCGTTCCATCGCCTGCTCGCTGCGCTGCTGCTGTCCACGCTCGCCAAGAAAGACGCCACCGGGGGCGTGCTCAGCTCCAAGAGCATCTTCAGCTTCGAAAAAGCGATCCAGGCCGTGTTGGACTGTGTTCGCGTTGGCGACAAGACGACGTACGTTCTTTTTTTCTCTTGCACAACCGTCCACGCTCAGGTTCATTTATAATATCTCTCTTGTGGAAATAGCGTGGAGCAACTCATTGACGCCGTGCGGCAAAACCTGTCGGTCAAGCGTGTGCAGGGTCTGTTTCGCAAGCACATTCAGCGAGACCTTGGCGCGCCGCTCGTAATGCGACCGCTGTTCCATCCGTCGTATGGGAAAGGCCAGCGTGGCCCGCTCAGCGCTCGTCAGGTTGAGCGACCGCTCCAGTGGGTGCTCTTTGTGATTGCCGACGTATTGCGTCGTTCGCTGCGATTTGACTCGGTCCAATGCCTGCTTCTGGAGTTGAGCACCGTGAGCAGTGTGCTGCAGCAGAGCGGCAGCACGAGTAGCGCACGATCGAGTCTCACCCGGGACGTGAACGGAGGCATTGGTGCGTGTCCCAAGCCGCTGCTCGTGGAGCTCTTGTACGATAGTTTTGTCGAATGGTTTGGTACGCGGGGCGAGGCCGAGAAGCTGCTGCATGACGTCTTCGTCAACTGCCGAGCGATCCTGGCGCGAGACGACGACCACCCGCGCGTCCGGCTGTTTGCGTACTTGTGTTGCCTGAGCCACGCCCACGCATCGCCCGACGACCGGTTAATGAGCCAGAACGAAGCACTCGCCTTCTTGCAGGCCGTGCTCCGGTGTGGTCTGCACGCGTTCCACTTGACGCATCCACCACCAGTTCCTGTGCCGGATGACGACAGAGGACCCACGACGCAAGACGACCACATCAGCCAGACCGCTGCCGAGGGCATCTTGGTGGCGGCGTTCGCCAAGCTCGGTACGGACCAACAGCAGCGCATGAAGATGCGGCTCGACGAGCAGCTGACGATCTGGAAGACGCCTGGACTCTTGGACATGCCGACGCAAATGTTGAGCGGCAGCTTTGCGCTTAAGAGCGACTTGGACTTGACCCCGAAGCAGTTTATGAATGCCGACGCGTTCCTCCTGCTCGCCTTGCACGAGTGGAAACGGTATATTCAGCTCCGTATGAACGAACTGCGCGTGGTCTGCTGCTCCATGGAAGACGAAATTGCACCGTTTGGCACGTCGCTGCCGCTCGATACGATCGCGACCATGCTCCAAAAGGCCGACGTGAGTTTCAACAATGAAGAACTCTGCGCCGTCTTCCGACGTGTGTGTCTCACCGAGTACCACGACCAACGCGGAATATCAGAGCAGAGAAAGCACCACACTAGTGCCGGCGCATCGTGGTCCACGAGCAAACGCACAGCGATGTCTGGTAGCGACCACCAGCTGCGCCCCGTCGACCACATGAGCGACCGGCTCGCGGCGGCGTGTTTCCCGCTGCTCGCGCGCGAGACGCTCGTGGAGCTGCGACGGCTGGAAAATGCCTCGCCCACACCATTTAAAGTGCCGGTGGCCGTGGACGATAAGGCCAAGTTTCTCGTCGAGTCGTGGCGCGCATACGAAGCGCCGTGCAGTGTTCTGCTGGACGAGTTACGACGCGTGGGCAAGAACAATGATATTCAAGCCGACGCCGTGTCTCGCCGCGTGTCCATCAATGGCGGCCGTGCGATCAAACCCGAAGTATTGTACTTGAGCACTTCGAGCTCCTCTGATACACTGTCGAGTCAGGACGTTGCCCAACTTGAAGCCCTCCACGCTCTGTTTGTCGAACGACTCGAGAAAATGAACGAAGAGCTCAGCAAACCACCGCAGCCGCCAGACGCCAACGATAATCGACGCAAGTCGATGAAGCTCCTAAACGAGCTGGCCACGAGCAGCCGACGGATGAGCGTGCAAGCATCGGGGTCGGCTGCGTCGCTCGTGTTCACCGAGGAAGCAAAGGAAGCCCTTGTCAACTCGCGTGGATTGCTGGTGAACGAGACGTGGAAAATGTTTCGGCAGCTATTGGTCATGTATTCTCGGCTACGCACGCTTGCGGGGCTGGGGGATGGGCCGTTGCCCGACAAATGGGGTGCGATACCAGAGCCCCGAGCGCTTGAGGCGTGAAAGACAGAGAGTCGAGCCAGCGGTCTGCAGGTTGAACCCCCCAGACGCAAAGACTTGAATCTCACCCATCGACTCCAGCATGCTCTGGAAAGACGAAACCCCAAGACCAGAGGATGATCGCACACACACACACAAGGTCATCATCCCTCGGCGTGAGAACCCATGCAGAGTAGGTACCCATGCACTACTACAGTCTAGCGCGTCTCTTGCGCGCAACATATACCCTGTTGTTCTCTCCTCGTCGGTTCAAAATGGATTACTTGGGTCCACGCAGATCGATGCGTTGTTGCACATCACATCTGTTGCCATTTCGATCCTTCCACCACATCAGATTCTTCTCCTGGTATTCGGAAAAGATTCGCTCCCAAGCAATAGGTGCCCCGTCACATGTGACCGGTTTGCTACATGCGACGAGCCACCGAAGCTGTGATTCGCCAATCGCTGGCTTGTCATCGAATCGATTTGCTCCGTGGACTCCACGTCGACGGCTCTGAGCCAATCGGCTTCCGCAGCGTCCTTGAGCTCCTCAATGCGTGGTCCAGACGAGACACCGGATACACCACTTACTGAACGTTGCAGCCGAGTGTGTACAGGCTGTCGTTGCGTTGGGTTTGAGCACTGTTGTCGGCTAATAGCAAGATGCATATTTCGAATGAACTAGTTAGGACGCTCGTCTCAAGCTTCACCATCCATCAGACAGCAAGCATTACCGATCGCAGTGTGCGATCCACGCCTGTCGGACCAACAGGCGTGGTCCCCGACATACTGTCGACAGCCAGCCTGTCGGCGACAGTCGATTCTACTGAATCTTGAGCAATCCATTCATGTGCACTGCGGATCTGCCCGTCCGTTTTTGACTGGTCACATGGGAATGCTGCAGTCTGGCTCGGCTATGTGCGACTGGTCATTGTCACAGACGGCTCTCCGCCAATCAAGCTCGCTGAGCTGCCTGACAGTGTACTGTATCGACACACGATTTGGCTACACACGCACTGGCCGTGGCCGATCTTTGTTTGTCGACCTCCGGCTCTCACTCCCAGCAAAGCGGTGCTGCGAGTGGTGGAGGGATCCTTGAGGAACACAAGTGCTATGCGTTGGTCCAGCCAGCGCTCCGTCCAGAAGAGCCCCACGAAGGACATGCAGATCCCTTCCGTTCCGTTCCTTCCGTTCTGTTCCCATTCCTTCATTTGCCTCGACCACCTCAAGTCCCCCTCCTACCTCATTCTAGTCGAGCACCAATGGCGGGCGGTCCCTGGTACACGCTTGAAGACGCCAAGGCCTCGTTCAACCTCTTTTGCGTCGTCTACGGCATTGGTACGCTCGGCATGCCGGCCAACTTTTCCCGTGCCGGGCCCTACATCGCGACCGTGGGCATTGTGTTTATGGCATTTGCCAACATCTACGCGGCCATCGTGTGCTCCAAGACCATGCTCGCTGCTCCCAAGTCGGTCCGCACGTACGGCGACCTGGGCGAGTGGGTGCTGGGCCGCAGCGGCCGTTGGATCGTGATCGTCGCGCAGATGGGCGTGATTCTGCTCATGCCCTGTGCGTACCTTGTGCTCGGCGGGACGATCCTGCCGTCGCTTTTCCCGGACGCGCTCAAGAACACGACGTGGATCATCCTCATGGCGCTGAGCCTGCTGCCCGTGAGTTTAATTCCGACGCTCAAGGAAGGAGCTGGCGCTGCCTTCGCTGGCTGCGTGGGCACGATCATCGCCGACGTGCTCGCATTGGGTGTGCTGCTCCACGGCATGGACGGCCACCCGTCCGTGCCAAAGCCTGATATCTCGTTCGAGCAGGTCGCCACGACCTTTGGCAACTTCTGTCTCGCGTACGGAGCGGCGGTCGTGATCCCTGCTCTCCAGCGCCAGCACTCGCAGCCAGAGCGCATGCCACGCGTCATTGGCGTCACGCTCACGTTCGCGTCGGTGCTGTTCCTCGTGCTCGCCGGCACGGGCTACTCGGCAGTCGGCTGCCAGATCTCCGGCAACTTGCTGTTCACCATCTACCCGAACGCTGCAACGGGCCTGACGAAGCTCGGCTTCTCTCCCGACAAGGGCATGGTCGTGCTGGCGTACCTGTTCATGCAGCTCCACATTACGATCGCGTTCTCGGTCATTCTGCACCCGGCGTTCTTCATTTTCGAGCGCATGCTGCTGGGCATGCACGCGCGAAAGTCGGATGACCTCAACCTCAACCCGGCGCTGGACTACGCGGGCACGGAGACGCCCGTCGGCTTGGAGGAGCAAGAGCTCAAGCAGCTGCCACCGCGCGTGTCCAAGGGTTCGGTCGTGTCGGTTGCTGACATCGAGAAAGACCACGAGACCGAGGCTGACGAGGCGCGCAACTATGACGGTCGCGCGCTCCAGTACATTCCGCTGCGGCTCGCTGTCATCACCGTCATGACGCTAGTGTCGATCGCCCTCAAGGACCACTTTTTGGACCTGACTGACTTCATGGGTGCATCGACCATGTCGTTCAGCTGCATCATTTTGCCCATTGTCTTCTACTTCAAGAAGCTCTGGCCGCAGGTGCCCGTGTGGGAACGCATTGTCGGCTCGTTCATTGTCGTGCTGTGCGTTGTCATTGGCACGTACGTGACCATCCAGTCGGGCAAGAAGCTGTTCAACCCGAACCCGGCGCTCCCGACGGACCCCAACTTTCCCTTCTGCCACGCCGAGTTCGAGTTTGACGTGTACTACAACAAAACGCTCGTCCACGGTCGTGGCAAGTAAATCGTCCTCCGCCAGGAAATGTGAGATATGAGATCTCAGGTTCTATTCCGAGCTTGCTCTGCGGTTTTAGTACATGAAGGCTCCCCCTAATAGTACGCAACCCCACGGTGGGAACATTAACACATACCAACACGAAAACATTGTGTTTTTCTTCTTTTATGCTGCTCACTTCAGACTGGTAAGGGAATGCGAATTATCACTGGGCTACCACCAATGGCGTTCGGAGAAACTTGCGCAGCGCCGCAGCATCCGATGCTTTGTAAATGGCCGTGTTGACAAACACGGGAAACGCGACCTTGGTGTCCATACCGTCGCGCTTGGATGGAAGCGTGTTCATGTACGCGCGCAGCTGCGACTCGCTCAGCGTGAACCCGTCAGCTTTGGAGACGCTCGCGACCAGCTCGGCAAGCCACGCGATGGAGCCCATGTTGTCGACATTGAAGATGGCGTCGCCGCTGTCCACGCCGTTGAAGAACACTGTGTCCTTGGTGAAGCGAATCGCTAACGACGTGGCATTGATGAGCGCGTCGTAGCTCTCCGCCTTCGCCTTGCAAAGAATCGTCAACGGCGTCGTGACCGTTGACAGCACGGGTTTCCAGGTCGCAGGCTTGGAGTAGAAAAAGCCCGCAGCCCATAGCGACGGCAGCAGCGCGACAGACTTGGTTACGACACGGGCGTCGGCAGTGAACTTGTCTGTCGTGACGACTGTTGAGCCGAGTGTCTTCACGGTCGAGACGGCCGACGGCGGCAGCGCGGGCAGCCCGCCCGAGGCGATGCGCATGAAGATTTCACCGACACTGTCGACCCAGAGCACGGCGGCATCAGGCGAGCACTCCGGTGTGATCAACGGCACAGCGGCGAGCTGAGCATCGACGATGGCCACGGGATCGTCGGACGAGGGATCTGCGGCTTGAACGCCCCAGGGAACGGAGACTGTGAGGCTGAGAAGCGCGAGCAGCAGCAGCGAGACGAGTGGGCGAGGCGGCATGGTGGCAAGTGAGCTTCTCGCGATGGGTCTAATCTTGGGAAGTGAGACCTTCGGCAACTGCAACGCACAAGTGAAGAAACGGAGTGGAACGTGGTGGGAGAGTCAGGTAAATTGTGGGTTTGGAGTGCCCCTTCGTCTCCAATACTGTCAGAATCTATACGTTTTAGGAACTGAAAATCATTTAATATATATCTTCCAATATTGGCTTTACAGATGAGTCTCTGAAACCCGATATTGTTAGCCACGTGGTACCCTCAAATTCGCAGCGTCCTCGCGATGGGATCCCCAGATGAGGCTTTGCTGACAATTCTTCTGGACCCAAACCACACATTCCCAACAGTGCCGAGCGCGTCTGGCTTGGCTTCCTCTGCTGTTCTGTGGGGCGAGGATCCACTCCGTTCTCGTCGCCAATGGCTGCGGGGCACGTGCAGATGCGCTGGAGTCAGTGGAGAGAAAATCTGCGACGTGTGAAGACGTGGACCAATCCATGACGAACCAATGATGACCCGCTCTCTTATTTCTTATTGAAGATCCGCTCGCAAAGAGCTCAAAGAACTTTTTCTTCGAAAATCGATGGTACCGACGGATCTAAGCGTCGCGCTGGCGCTGCTGGGCGTCGTCGTCGGCGGCGTCTACTTCTTGCATGTGCCGAGCGCACAGGAGCGCGCTGTGCGCCACTTGCCGACGCCCGGCGGCGCGTTCGTCGTGACCTTGAAAATGATGTGGCGTCACGGCGCGCGCGTCTACGACTGGATTCTGGAGCACAGCAAACTGTACGGCGGCAAGCCGTGGCGTATCCAGCTGCTTGGGCGGCCCGTGACGGTCGTCTTCAACTCACCGGACGTTGTGGAAGACATTCTCAAGACCCAGTTTGAGATCTTTGACAAGGGCGAGTACACGTCGCGTGCGGCGTTTGACGTGCTCGGCAACGGCATCTTCGTGGCTGATGGCGACTTGTGGTCCCATCAACGCAAGACCGGGAGCCACTTGTTCTCGCTGCAAATGATGCGCGAGTCGATGGAGGAGTCCGTGCGATCGCACTGCGTGCTTCTGTTTGAACGGCTCGACACGATCGCGGCTAACACAGCAGCAGCGGCAGGCGAAGAAGCGAACGTGGTCGAGATGAAGCGGCTATTGGATCTCTTCACCATGGACGTGTTCACGAAAATCGGCTTTGGCGTCGACGTCGGCGGCCTGCAAGGACGCAGCAGCCACGCATTTCTCGATGCCTTCGAACGCAGTTCGCTGGCGTTGCTCTACCGCTTCCAACAACCAATGTGGCTCTGGCCGCTCAAGAAGAAGCTCAATATTGGGGTCGAGAGACAGCTGAAGATAGACATGAAGGTGATCAACGACACGATCAGCGGTATTATCACTCGGTCCATGGAGGAGCGACAGCGCGGACAAGCACAAGCCGATCGCAGGGATCTCATCGCGCTCTTTCTGGATAAGCCACCACCCGAGTCGCTGGCGAGTACGAGCGGAGGCGGAGGCATGGACCCGGCGTTGATCCGAGACATGGCCATGAACTTTATCGCAGCGGGCCGCGACACGACCTCCCAGAGCATGGCATGGTTTCTCATCATGATGAACCGCTACCCGCTCGTACTCGAGCGCGTGCGGGAGGAGCTTGACGCGAGGCTGCCGTTTCTTCGAGCTGAGAAAGCGAGGATCCCAAGCATGCAAGACGTCCAAGAGCTGGTGTACCTCGAAGCGGCGATTCGCGAGAGCCTCCGCCTGAACCCCGTCGTCGCGATCACGACTCGTACGGCGATGCAAGACACGACGCTAGTCGACGGCACGTTTCTCCGAGCAGGGACCCGGGTCGTGTTCTCCAACTACGCGATGGCGCGCATGACAAGTGTGTGGGGAGATGACGCCGAGCAGTTCAATCCGGACCGCTGGCTCGATCCGACCTCGGGCAAGCTCGTGCAGGTGTCGCCCTTCAAGTACCCCGTCTTCTTGGGCGGGCCACGCACGTGCCTGGGCATGAAGTTTGCGCTGATGGAGATGAAGATCACGCTGGCCGTGCTGTTGAGCCGGTACGAGCTGCGCACGACACGAGACCCGTTCTCATTTACGTACCGCGCCGCTGTAACAATGGGCATTCGCGGTCCACTGCACATTCGCGTGGCAGCGCGGCCAACGTGAAGCCGATGTGAGACCATGGGCTTTTAATCCGAACTTAGTCACTGCATACAAGGCCAAGTCTGTTCAAAACTAGATATGCTCTGTACTTTCTGGGATTTGGGGCCTCGTTTGACACTTCGGTCGCCAGTGCTGAGACATCTCGACTCGTTTGGGATCAGCAGCTGATCCAGAACAGTGCAACGAGGTGCACGTGCTGGCCCACGGCGCCCACCCATTCTCCCCCTGCAAGAAGCCATGGAGGTCACTACGCTGCAGTGGAGGGACATCGCGGTCATGCGGTGTCTCCACTGTATCGGTCACGTCACGTGGGTCCTCTGTGGGGAGGACACCCAATTTTAGCCGCAGTAGGGAGCTATTATAGTATAAGGGAGCCGTGCGACGAGTTCTCTCTTGACTACTTGGGGACATATCACAGCGTTATCCCCACACGCATTCGTGTCGTTACGCCTCGGCGTCTTTCTCTTCTTCATCGTCACAGAGCGCCGTGTCCCGCCTCTCAGGCATCTGGGGGTGGCTCAGCTCCACGTCCGTGTTACTCAGGGGAACTACGGGTGGCTCATAGCGCTGCATGGATTCGTCGGGAACCTGGATCTGCTCGAGCTTCATGTTGAACACGTCGCGCACAGATGGGCGGTGGCGAACGTCTTCGCGCCACGTCGTGAGACCCAGCGCGAGACACGGCCGCCCTATGGACAGGTGATGCGCGTACAGCATTTGGTAATACGCCGCGATCGTAGTGGGATTCACCCCATTTTCGCCACGACCGGCCTCTAGGTTCTCACTGTCGTTTGGATACGACACGCAGCACGGCACCCAGCGCCAGCAGCCCCATTCGCGCACGCGTGCACGCAGCGACGTCGATCGGCAAGCGAACGAGACGAGCGGTATGCACGCGAGCAGCGCGAGCGCGCTAAAGAGGAGGATCTGGACCGCGCTGGGTTTGTCGGTGACGGCCATAGTTTGAGCGTGGAAAGAGGAGGTGATGGAGGTGATGGAGTCGTTGGCGGTGGCGAAGTGAGCGTCTGGCGGTTGGGAAGCGAGTGGGCACTCGCTGGCGGATCTGAGCTCCTTGGCTTCCATGAGAGGCTCACTAAACCGAAAAAAAATTCGTACACAGACGAGCCAGACGAACCAGTTCAACGTTCGGGACCGTTCGGAACTGGGAAAACTCTCTTCTTGAAGAATTAACCAAAACGAGCAGCTCTCGTCGGCACGTGGTCTTCAGAACGGTCTATTGATAGGAGGCCACGCTTGCCGAGACAGCGCCAGCCAGGGCGAGTCGTCCATCGAGTCACGGGTGCGAAGGGGCTCGCCACAGGCACCATTGCTTTTCTCATGTTTAGTGATGTTTTTCCTAATTTATGTGATTTGTGTGGCCATCGAATAACGTATTGTATGTTATTGCTTCAACCAGATTCACGAGGGACGCTGTCTCTAAAACACGGGACATGTTATTACCATCTGATGGCGCCAAGTGTTTCTTCGAATTCCAGCGCCGGAATGGATACTTGCTTCCCAGGGCCACTACTGCACGCAGAGGGAAGTCTCTCGCTCTGCCCTTTACGTTTCAATGGCGCGTGTGCGGAGCTTGTGTCGACAGTTCAATGGATGATGGCCAACACGGTCGCAGTAATAAATATTGATGCAGACTAAGTGGCGTAACCAAATAGTACCGTACGCACTTCTCAGACTATGCTGTCGCTCTTCTTATCCTCCGCGGTTTCCTCTCGACTCTGTATCCTCGCCGCTGACGTCGTCAGTACTACTGGAGGAGGCATGTACTCGCATGACTCGCTGAGCGTTCGCTGCTTGGCCTCAACGTCGGCATCAGCCGCAACAGGCTGCGGCAGAACCAGCGGTTCCACGCGTTCCATGCGTTCATCCATGATCTTGATCTCCTCCAGTCGCGCGGGTTCCGTCGGAGCGAGCGAGTGCAAACTTTCGCGCCACGTTTCGAGCCGGAGCCCGGGGGCCGATCGCCGCTCCTCCTCTCTCTCCCCAAACGCTAGTTGGTAGTACGCGACGACGGTCAGCGCGCCGTTTTGGCGCTCAACGAAGTCGGCGCTGCTCACGCCCTCGCCATAGATGCGGTCGCAGCAAATGACCCAGCGCCAGCACCCGACGCGCCACAGTGACCGCCGGAGGTTGGTGCCCTTCCACAGAATTGCAATGCATGGCGACAAGACCAGGAGACCGACGACAACGATGAGCAAATACTTCGCGGCCGTCGCCACGTCAAAGCCGCCCATGGTGAAGATCAAGAGCACGCTGAACGAGAAAAATCGAAAGTGAGCCCAGCGGCGGCACGGGCACGCGTCGCCTCCGTTTCTCCTCTCGACTCGACGTGCCAGGACGCGTCGAGACTATCGAATTCCGGAGCAGCATGCTGTTCATGGACCCTCGTGCCCATCGCGTGGAGACAGAACGTCCTGACTTCTTTTCTGTGGACCGTCCGTTGAAGTTCAATAGCACTGGAAAAAGCGACTCTTTTATGGTATTTTGGTTTTTAGTCATGTTGGCCGCGAAATACCGTATTATAGTACTCCGGGACACAATATGCGCATATTTGACTGAAGGATGGCAACAAGAACGTGAAGTACTGTAATTGCGGCGTCCGATAGTCTTGTAGGGACCAATCAAGATGCCGAAAACGGCTGATGGATGTATGTTTACGCGTACTAATCTTTACCACACTGTATATACAAAACGGAGATTCCCTTCTAAACTTCATTCAAATGTAAAAATATGCAAATATTAGTGCAATCAATCACGGGAAAAATGGCACGCAACCGGGTTTTGGAAGAGCTCATGGCCCATTCCCGTGTGGCTGTAGAAAAGACGGACATCACTCGTTCCGTGCAACTGGCTGGGAAGTCAGCATTGCTGACCGCGAACGGCAATCGAAAGTGAGTTCTTGACTCAGGAGTTCAGTTGCTTGCCGTTATCAGCTCAGGAGCCTAACTGCACAGCAGTGTCAACATGTTGTACCTCGTCAGGCTGACAAGGTACAACATGTTGACACTGTTGTGCAGTGTTGACCTCTTGCATCTTCACCATGAACACATCCCATCTAATAACCAGCGCTATACTTCAAGACACTTCAATTTTACGTCTCATAGCTAGAGTAAAAGTACGTGGCGACGTGCGGAGTTTACAGGCGATGTTCGGTCGAGCTTGTGTTTGGACGGCTGCTTCCCTGGGGCCCAGACGCCCAGGCTGGGCGTCTGTCGACTTTCTCATTCGATCGAGACAAAAAACGGCAACCACGCACACGAACATTACAGCGCTTCGTGACCCACAAAGCGCTGTAGCACCTCCACATCAATCGAGTTGTCTTGGGTGGGAGCACAAGGAATCTGTTGCTCGGTAGAATGAGTGGCGGCCCGACCAGGCTCTTCTCGCGCTATGGATTCGGGCTTGATTTGGATGTGTTCTACCTGAGTCGTGATCAGTAGAGTAAAGGAGCTGTGACGAAGCACGCTTTCCCGCCACGCAGTTAATCGAAGGCTATTCGCTGGAGGTGGGAGCTCACGCGGGGTCAGCATGGACCTGTAGCCCGTCACAGTCTGATGCCGGTTCTGCGTGCCACGCTCCAGCCGATCATGAAGGTCGGCGCCGAAAAGGCGATCGCAGCAGATCACCCACCTCGAGTATCCAGCGCGCCATAGCGCGTGTCGACAACCATTCCTCTTCCAAAGCATCGCGAAGCATGGCGTGAAGATTAGCACAGCGGCGAGCAAGATGACCGTGAAGTCGATCATGCTGAACGCACTGCGCCGTGCTCGGCAAGTTGTGAAGTGATCCATGGAAATATTTCGTGCCGACCGAAGGCAGGCGATAGGGGTTCGAGTATGTGGTCGTATATACATATGGTCGACTCGCTCCTGTTGTTATACATCGACACAGAAACAGAGAAGCACGAGATGTGAGACAAAAGCCATTCGACTTGAAGGCACAGGTCAGAGGGTGTGTACACGGGACATTGGGGACGTCCTTACTTGGTTTGAGTATGGATACATCAAAGGAGGGTCACGATGGTCGTTTTGGACCGCACCAGAACCAGAAGCGGAGCGAGCTCTGTCTGCTGCAGACAGAGGATTGCAGCTCGATAATCGATTGATAATTTCAAGCTCAGTACACTGCGACACGTAGTCAGTCAAGGCTACCAAGCGCCGCCCTGCTCAGCAAAATTGTGGACACGCAGAAGTTGGAATAGGGCTCAAACCACTCGCTTGAACTTCAAGTGATCGAACGGCGGCTTTGCTGCTTGGAGAGGTACAGAAGATGGCTACACTGTTCAGCAAATGCCGAAGGCCGCTCTTGGCATTTGAGCCCTCAAGGCGTCTCTTGGCTGGTTTCCCGTTCCAAGTTAGTAGGATGCAGGGTCCGCGCATTTTCAACGCCGTTGTTTGTGTCCGAGTTCCACATGAAGCGCGTCCAACAACGGTACTGTGCACTTCAGTAAGTACCTCGCTTCCTGTTAAGGAAGCCGAGACAAAGCAACATGCTTATGTACTGTATACTGGTATACGTATCCAGCGACTCGGCGTGAAGCTCACTTGAAGTTCCGCAATCGAGCCAAAGTGAGGGAGATGGGATATTATTCCGGTCTTGTTGTCTCGCAGTCGGTTGCTGCAAGTTGGCTGCCACGCTACACTGGCAGCTGAACTTTTAACATCCAGAACACTCTGCGAGAAAAGAAACGAAACTCCTTGGAAGAGATTGCAGCTGAATGGCAGTGGGGGTCGGGGCTCACCCAGGATGTTCGTGCACTGTACAGCGTATTTACTTTTCTTCATACACACTCCAGTGTGAATCACAGTACTGTTTGGGCATCATCACAACTTGATGATGCCCAAACGACCCTGAGCTTCACAAGGAGCAGCTCAATCGCCCGACTGCACTGTTCGTCGTCAGCATCACTGGCGTCACTAGCTTGACGCAACAGGAGAACGAACGGCGACGGGTGCACGAACGTCCGGCATCATCAGCTCCAGACACTCACCCGATTGCTGCCCCACGTGCAAATTGCATGATGCAATGGGAACTCAAGAGGGCCACAACGATTCTCAGCATCGGAGGCATCCACCGAGTTTGGGTCCAGTACGATTACGCTGATGCACCGAGATCCACCAATGATTGCTACAAGCCAAGCGCGGCGGAGAAAAGAGACCATTGGCGACCACGTGCTGGCCACTTCCACGTGGATCAGTCACCCCATTACGCTGGCAGCAAATGCGTGTGCTCAACCCGTTTCGGACCATAGAGCTCAGGACATCAGCGGCAGCGCTGCCAATGCAGCCTGCAACGTGCCGATTTGACTTGGGGAAAAACTCAGTTGTGCGGTTGAAGTTAAGCCCTATCAGTTCCTAACTGTTATAGAGTTCTCCGGTATCTCAGAATACGGTAGGTACGAAGCTGAGGTCTTCGTTTTGTTCACGCATCCCACCCAACTGCACGAAGTGAGACCCACCCAAATACAGTGTATCTCGGTCCGCCCTGGCACCCTCCCCCCTCCGCTTCGAAAATCCCCTGCTCTGGCGTTCGGCACCCCTATTCCACTCAACTTCAAGCGCAGCTTCAACAGCGCTGCTTCGTCATCATCTCTGGTCAACGCCTCCTCCTCCACCACCCCTCCCGACTTCGACCCTCCCTCCCCCTCCCCTCACCAGCTTCACGTTGGATTCCTCCCCTTTTGGCCATGACTCTCTTCCGCTTTGGCCGCATTGGCGCGGCTCGCGGAGCGGCTCACTTGCGAATCCGCTCCAAGCCCCACTACCACTTTTCCCTCCTTTCCACCTCTCCCACCACCATGGCTGAGCAGCTCCTCGGTGCCATCGACCAGGGCACGACGTCCACCCGCTTCATTGCGTTCTCGCGCCAGGGCGAGATCGTCGCGACCCACCAGCTCGAGCACAAGCAGATCTACCCGCAGCCCGGATGGACCGAGCACGACGCCGAGGAGATCATCACGAACGTCGACCTCTGTGTGCGCGGCGCGCTGGAGAAGGAAGGCATTCCGCTCTCCCGGCTCGCGGCCGTTGGCATCACCAACCAGCGCGAGACCACGCTCGTGTGGGACAAGAACACGGGCAAGCCGCTCTTCAACGCGATCGTCTGGCACGATGCGCGCACGGCCGACATTGTGCACCGCTACAAGAACGGCGAGGGCGAAGGATTCGCGGGCCTGGGCCAGGACCGCTTCCGCTCCGTCACGGGACTGCCCATCTCGACCTACTTCTCCGCGAGCAAGCTCATCTGGTTCCTCGAGAATGTCCCGGGGCTCCGCGAAAAGGCCGAAAAGGGCGACGCGCTCTTTGGCAACATGGACACGTGGCTCATCTGGAAGCTCACGGACGGGCTCCACGTCACGGACGTGACCAACGCGTCGCGCACCAACCTCATGGACCTCAAGACGCTGCAGTGGGACGAAGGCATCCTCAAGTGCCTCAACATCCCGCGTGCCATGTTGCCCGAGATCCGCTCGTCGTCCGAGGTGTACGCGCACGGCAAGGCCGGGTCGTGCCTCGAGGGCGTGCCGATTGCCGGCGACTTGGGCGACCAGCAGGCGGCTCTCTTTGGCCAGACGTGCTTCTCGCCCGGTGAGGCCAAGAACACGTACGGCACGGGGTGCTTCTTTATGATGAACACGGGCACGACGCCGACGCCGTCGACCAAGGGCCTGCTCACGACGCTTGGCTACAAGATTGGCAAGGAGCCGGCCGTGTACGCGCTCGAAGGATCCATCGCGTACGCCGGCGCGCTCATCCAGTGGCTGCGTGATAACCTCAAGATGATTGGTACGGCGCCGGAAGTCGAGACGCTGGCGCGCCAGGTCGAAGACAATGGCGGTGTCTACCTCGTGCCGGCGTTTGGCGGGCTCTTTGCGCCCCACTGGCGCGACGATGCTCGTGGTGTGCTGGTCGGTCTCACGGCTTACGCCACGCGCGAGCACATTGCGCGTGCGGCGCTCGAGAGCACGGCGTTCCAGACCCAGGAGGTCGTCGCGGCGATGGAGGCCGACTCGGGCGTCCACCTCACCAAGCTCAAGGTCGACGGTGGCATGGTCGTGAACCAGCTGCTCATGCAGTTCCAATCGGACGTGCTGAACGCGCCCGTGGTGCGCCCAGTCGTGGCCGAGACCACAGCGCTCGGTGCGGCGTATGCCGCCGGTCTCGCCGTCGGCTACTACAAGACCATTGACGAGCTGCGCTCGAACTGGCAGATTGCGGCGACGTGGGAACCCAACATGGACACGAGCAAGCGCCAGAAGCTGCTCAAGCAGTGGAGCAAGGCCGTCGAGCGCACGCTCAACTGGGAGGATGACAAGAATTGAATCGCTGGTGACCAGGACCACGACGATGATTGCGACGAGGCAGCCAGTCGCAGCAAGCTCTGAGGCGCCCGTGGGCCCGAATGTGTGCGATGTTTCGTTAGTATATGGACCCCTTTGATCTTTCCATCTCTCTCTCTCTCTCTCTCTCTCTCTCTCT